>JAIPRM010000115.1:43402-83972 GCA_025469315.1 Stegophylla sp. TES_Ste_2020 | reverse complement strand
TAAATTACACATGTTCGGAACGACAATTTTTGATTGATGATAATAATTATAAAATATCAAAAACAGTAAATAATATTATATAATGGAATAATCAATGAATGTGAATATTAAAACTATAGTAATAATAAGAATAATTGTGATCTTTATTCGTTATTGATACCTAATATGTAATGGGTAGTGTTCTCTACACGTTGATTAAAATTTTTACTTTACAAACACTGTTCCTCCTCAGCAACGTGTACAGTGTACACGCTTCTCTAGAAAGGGGGCACCGCCTAGATTAGAAAACACTGCTCTATACATATAGGCGTATAGACTACAGTCGTATTTTATTAGACGTACGCAAAGGCAGTGCTGTTTTAATTTTTAATTGGCTCTTTTCGAATATTCCGTTGTTTTTTTCTTAAACGTCCTAATTAATTAAATAATTCAACCGAAAGAAATAGCCGGACGATGACAAACTGTGTTTGTATTCCCCAACGAATATAATTACACGCCGATTGCTGTACACACGTGTGTAATATATCTCGGCGGCGGCGGCATTCGCTGCTCGTATACGTGTCACCGCATAGTATATACGTCATTACGTCGTCGTGTTCTGTGCACAAGAATAGTATTACTAGTGGTGGTAATATAATAAACGAGGACTAATTTATAGCAAGTGTTACGCGTGTACGTGTACCAATAATACATGTATTGTGTACGTATAAACGTTGAAATCCAAGTGTATCGGCTATATGCAAATCAATTCCCTACGGTTCATTATCGAGTTAATATAGTTTAACCCGCCCCTCCTCGCTTCGCACAGAGCCATTTCACAGTTCGCGTACCACCTGCAGCAGCAGCAGCAGTGCTATTATTAGATATTCGTGTATACCTACCAGTGGAACACACGCTGTAGGTATAATAAAATCCGAGGACCCGAACAACGTGGACAACCGAAACGTGGCCACCCCCCCCCATCCCTTCCCCGTGTTTACACGATTTCGAGTAAAAAAAAAAAAAAAAAATTAAATAATAAATCAATTATGCGCGGAACACACGGTGGTACATAGAAAACAACACTCTCTCTTTGTTGTTCCACCGTTCGAGTTTCAATTTTCTTTTCATCCGCGTCGATAAAACTCGAAAAAATCGTTTAGGGGGCGACTCCTCCGGGGACCCCCCGACTCTTTTTTGACGCGGAACGTGGTGATAGACGAATTACCGAATCGATCATCTTATTTGTCTCTGGAAAAGTCCGAAAGAGTCGATCTGTTTTTTTTTTATTATTAAATGATTTCAATTTTTCTTTGTGCATTTTGATTCATCTGTAACGCCATCAACGCGCTGTAACATAATATAACATCTTTCATCCGTCGCTTTTGTTAATATTTTATTGGATGTATGATTTTATTTTCGTGTAATTTTACAATCGACGATGGTAACTAATAAAGTCATTGTATACCCACGTGCATAATTCACTCGATATAATATTTTGTTTTATTAAATTACAAAACGAAGATATTATGGAGATTCACGCGTGTTCTCCAGTTTAATTTTCAAAAAATCAACAAGTAAAAAAAAAGCCGGACATACTTCGCATAACGGGTGGGATTCTCTTGACGGGTGTATTTAATTTTGAAGAAACGATAAATCATTTCTTCAATAAAACGATTCTGAACGAGGGAAGTTAATAATATAAAAAATTTATAATTTTTTTTCAAAATTTGCTTCGCGCCAAAATCTTTCTTATATGATTTTCTATCTATGTTTTCATATAGTTCGGAACAAAAAATGATGGTTTCCGAGTCGTTTTTGTCAAATTTTGTAAAGTTTTTGAGAAATTCAAAAAATGACCTCTCCAAAGTACAATCTAGAGGCAAATCCGGTTTTAAACAGTTACTGATCGAAACTTTTGGACAAGTATTTCCATACGAAAAGTTGTACACAGAAACAAAAAAAATAAACATCATTGTAAAAACACTAGCTTCTTCACTTCGTTCAGAATCTAAAATGCCTTAAGTTATGATCGAATACAATGCGCAATACGTCACAACGTATTACGCGTATATTATTACAAGTACAACGACGTGAACGAAATCGTCGTCTTGAAGACCATTCGTCTCGGCCCGTTACCCTTGTGGTGAACGAAGGCTGATTTCCCGTCGTCCTGTGGCGAAAACGCGCGTAGACGTGTTCTTTTCGAAAATATCTGTATAATCATATTTCGTTCGCTTTATTTGACTAGTAAATGCAGAGAAAACGATTGTCGACACAGAACGCGCGTGTTTTGCATTTATCAAAAAAAAAAAAAAACGTGTTTGTCGCTTGTTCGATTTTCTTTCCGCCCCGCACAACGACTCTGGTCGACAAGTCCGGCGCACGATTATTCGTTTCCCGCTTTGCGTTTTCTTTCGGGTTTACACACACTATAATATTATATTATAGTCTTATATATATTGTCAGTATATTATTATTATAAAGACAGTCTGCGACAGATTTTGTGTATACGTCGTCAATTGTTTGTCGTTTACAGAGTATACAACGAATAATAACCGTACAATAGATTAACGACGGAATAATAATATAATCGACGTGGTCGGTAGCAAGTCTTTTTTTTTTTGCATCGCGAAACGTCGCCGCCGCCGCCGCCGTTGACCGGATGTGCTTAATTTCTCTCTCTACGCCTTAATCAATCATGATTGCGTACGTACGGGCCAACGACGGAATAATTGCCTCCGTCCGTCGGACCGCTGTATGTAACAACACAATAATAATAATAATAATAATAATAATGGCAGTGTACGTACAGAGTGTATTTAGAAGTTATACACGTATAATATGTGCGTGTGTTTTGCAGTTCTGCCATTATTATTGTCGTGCATAAATATTCGCACACGTTATTCACTGCGTGCTGTTCTTTAGGTGGGCTGCAATTTTATCATATGGATTTTGAGTAGACGACATTACGAAAATGGTCCTCCGCAATGCCGTAGCTTGAAATTGTCGGGCCCCAGTGCAAATTAAATCTGTGGGCCCCTTATTTTACAGTATTATTTACTTTAAACACATAAAAAAGCAAAACATATCAGTTGGACTCAAAAATTTCTGCATTTTCACAGAATCAAATAAAAAGTTGCTAGATCAGATACAAATCTGAATTATACCTATATTTAAATCCAATTAAAATTTTTATTTTGCATATTTCCAGGTTGTATTATTTATCAGCATTTTTTTTTTCTTCAAAATTTTCGTTTATACTGAAATACATTATTAGGTCATTAGGACAGTTAGGATAAACATTTTGGGGAAGGAGACAAATATCTAAACACGTATTTGTCTGATTTATACCTCTCTCCTCAAATGCATTATTCTTATGCAACTTCCAAAAAATCTGGGGGGATTTTAAGTAATAAGTATGGGCCCCATACAACAATTTGACGAGTGATGGGCCCTGGTGCAATGAACCGCTCGCACCGCGATTTCTACGGTACTGGTTCTCCGTCCGGTCGTTTCTGGTGTCGACGACAAAATAATATGTAATAATATCAATCATATACGACTAGCTCACCGACTAATTTTTTAACCGTCGGATTAGATTTAAATTGCTCGCTGTACGCATTGCTGTGTGTGTGTGTGTACCAAGGTCATATTCAGACCTTCCGCCACCGTAAATATTATGTATAACGCAGTGGTTTTCAACCTGTGCGTCGCGGCTCCCCAGGAGGGTCGTCGGTTATTATCAAGACAGCCGCGTCCGCAGTAGAAACTAAAAATTTAAATCATAAAAAATAAATCTCAAAAAATAATGTTTCACGTTACTAATAATTATTACACGTTTATCATTAAATAAAATATGATTAAAACGATTGAATAATGTAAAAATTTGTGTATTTGAAATATGTCCGTTTATTTTATTTCAAAATCAAAACGAGCCGTGGACCCAAAAAGGTTAGGTTAGCTCTATCTTGGTTCATAGCATACTGTCGCCATCGCCCTTCCGTTCTTTTCACCGAGCACGCACATTGCCGCAGCCGAAGTCGTTTTTGCGCAAAAGCAGCCGCTCTAAGGACTCTTAAGTTCGTGTGTGCACCTCGTGTATCGTTCGCATCGGCTCCGGATGTTGGCCGCCAACTGTTACGCGCGCGTTCAACGACACACGAATATAATAATATACGACGTACCTACGTAATAATAATAACAACGCGCATGCGCAATAATGATGATATGCCTCGTCGGAATCGCCAGACAAAAATATTATAATAATAATTATTTTATTGTTCTTCGTCGAATACGGCGGCGGTGGAATATTGTAATACGTATTTTACACACGCCGCGTGTGCCAGACGGTCGTGTTTGTTCTTCAGTAGTCGACGCGTATCATCCCGTCCTGCCGCCGCGTTTTATTATTTAAATTATTAATGTTTTTTTTTTTTTTTATAAATAAATGATCATTCTTTTTTTATTAAACGACGATTGTCTAGACTTTCTAGCGATATCCTTGTCACCGCGGATTATCAATCGTTGCAATTATAATAATCGACGAAACGTCCTATATAGAATGGCTTTGTCTTTTTGTTGTTTTATTGTTTTTCGGTCTAGGTCACAGTGCGCGTGCGCCGCTTGTAAGTACTAAGACGAAATCGTAGGTAAGTCAAAGCGATAAAACAAAAAAAAAAAAAATAAAAAATAAAAGTCGACTCCGTTAAATATCTCGTGAAAGATTGCGCGGAAGGTCGTATCGCGAAGAACGCGTATATCCTCAGTTCGTCATCCTATCGTTTCTCTTTCTACATATATATATATAATCAAAAACGAATGCGACCTTTTTAATCGCACGAAAAAACCTTGTTTTTAGCTCCCATTGTTTCGAGATAAGTACTCACACACACACACACACGCACACAAACTATTATTCCACGACGAGTCTCTATAAAACGTGAAATTCGCGTTTTTTTTTTCAGGGAATATTAATAGTTTTTTTTATCTATTGATATATATTTTCATTAACGCGTGACAAAAGTAAATGTTTTCGCACTTGGTTGGTTTATTTTTATTTGTGATTTTTTTTAATCGTCGATCAGTGTTAATGTGTTATTTTTTTGTGCCTGTTCCTTTTTTAAGAAGTAATTAATTAAATATTATGAATTTTGAGAATCTCTTGGCTTTTGAAGTGTAAAGAAATCCTAATGGTTTCATCATAATATTATAATTTATAAAGACACGTACTATTTATTAGAATATTGTGGGTTTTAAAATTTTTTAGATTATAAGCGTTTTTTTATATTTGGTAAAATTCTTGATCGTTGAATTATAATACGATATGAAAAGTAATAAAAATTATAAAAAATCCAACGTTTTCGGGCGTAAAATGCGGTCTTCAATAAGTTGTTTCATGGGTAAAACAGAAAATCACACGTTACTCTTAAGTATATCTGCTTCACTCAGAATCTAACACCAACATTAAGCTGATAATTTTATCGAAAACAATCACGCGCTTGCATTGTTGTACATCTATATTAAAAAATATACGTTTCTAATTTTTACGTTTTCTTTTGTTGCAGGTACGTATTATCCATTTCACTACAAGCTCGATTTGGATCTATCCGTGAAAATGTTGTAAGGTTGTAGCATATTTTAGTGTTTATTAATTAAAACGCTGTATCAATTATATTTAAACAAATAATTTTGGAAAACATTTTGGCAAGAAAAAAATAAAGGCTCCGGTGGCCCAGTGATTACATACCGAGCTTTTCGGTGCGTTGGGTTAAACAAAAGTATCCTGTCTTATTATCATGACGATTTAATTATAATAATTATTCTATTAATTGTAATTTTTTTCCACGCCCGCCGATAATATTGTGATTTCGGTTTTTACTACTATACTCACGCGTATTTGCATAATCGTCTATTGTGTTTGTTACGTTTTTACCGTTTTGCCGGAAACACGGTGTCTTCCTATTTCATATTTTTGGAAAAAATATGTAAAAATTTGTATTTTTCGAATGATAAAAAAAAAACGTGACGTAATTGGCCTGGGAATTTTTGACCTCCGCGTTGTTTGCGATCTGATCGTCGAATTCGCTTCCTGTTTGAATTTTCAAGCGGATATTATATACGGACGGTCGTAATCTATCAAATATGTAATGAAATATGTAATTCCGCGGCAACAAGTGTCTGCTGCAGTGCAAGTGTATACTATACTAACTAGAATTAGTTTGCTCTTGTCGTCGACTAGTAACTCGGTTAACAACGCGTAATCTGTTATTCGGATTTAATGCGAATACGCGAAATTACTTCGTCTCCTAATCGGTCTTAATAATCGACAATAATCGCCCCTGAGTAAACTTTGAGATATTATTTTCACACACCATCTGGGGTGAATAACACCGAGAACATAAATTAATTATACCGGGACGAGCATACCTAAAATACTACCGCCGAATATTGTATTCAGAACGGGGGGCAGCATTATCATCATAGGCGCACAAATAGGATGAAAAATTTGGGGGGGGGAGGCTAATATTTTTTTTAAAATCATTTTGATAAGTTTAGTCGTATAAAATATTTTCTGAAGTATATAATATTATGTATGATGTACCTATTTTACCAACGCTTATTTATCGTACATCTATATATTATAATGAAAATGTATTTAAGGATCAAAGATTATATCAAAAAAACATTGAAATACAATTTGTATTTCAACATAGGTTAATAAAACATAGTAAAATATTGTGTTTATAATGGTATTATACAATATCACTCAATATCATAAAGTAATATTCATTGTTACACTATAAATATTTTTATATATTCAAATATCATACATTTTAGGGGGGGCTAAAAATACTTTTGGGGTTGCTAAGCCTCCCTAGCCCCCCATGTATTTGCGCTAATGATTATCATCGTTCACGTTTCAATCCAAAAACTATTTTAAAATACGTGTGTTGATAATCATAATCATAGAACGGTTATAAAGTGGTTCCTTCTGCTGTTTTTGAATGCATTTTTGAAGATTGATAGACGGTCGATAGTAGAATCAAAAATATTATATGATTATTCTCTCAGAGTGAAACGAATATTATCTATTCATATATTATGAATGTTTTGGTGCTAGTTGGGTAAACGTATATATAATATATTACTGCTTTTATTCATATCACAAACACTTACTGCGTGTATGCGTGTGCTTTTTCGAATTAAACGAACTAAAAATTGCTGTCGGGACGGCTGTCAGCGGTAGAATAGAAAAATTATTATGAAACTCGATGAAAAACGTACCGAGTTGAGTTTTAAGAGAGCGTTGTCGTTTTCCACTTCGGTTCGACTTTCCATCACACGTCATTAACACAGTCTTGGGTTCGCTTTTGTTTACTTCTCATCATCCGCACCGGCGCAGTGTCGAGATTTATGGAGTTCATAAAAGATTGATAGTGCTAACCTCGAGTGCGTTCCGTACGATTTATCCCAATTTTTAATATAAACGTGCGCCCCCCCCTCCGTACACACTCACATTCATACGCGAACATATTATATCGTATTTCGGACGATACAAAATTAAATGGCTCGTAATAACTATAGATTTTTTATTTTCATATTAAAAAATTAGTAAATCGAGGTGAAAATACGTGTAATAAATCTTCGGTGTACGGAGCGGGCGTTTTTTTTTTATCTCGAGATAGGTGGGGTGGCAGGTGTACGAACGTGGGGTTAGAGACAGCCGGTGGAGACGAATCGCGTCCGAGGCGTGCGGCTGAGATGGTAAAATAAAGTGTTGTTTGAACACGGGGTCTTTCGAGCCGGTCTGTGGCAGCAGCGGGGGGGGGGAGAGACGGCGGCGATAAAGTGTGCGCGTGAACGTATGCATATAATGGTCGACTGGACTGGAAAAAGAACTGATGATGCGGCTGGAGATTTTTCAAATTTCTCCTCACGTGCGATACATAACTCTATAGTCTTGTCCGGTCGTAATCCGTTTGTACCGCTCGCGCATCACGGCGTTATAACGGTTGTTTTTTATTATTTTCACACGAGGCGTTGTTTGTACTAAGTGCGTTGTAACGATTACGCGGTGGATCGTTCGAAATAAAAAATATCTCGCACGACCACGAGTGAAACAAAAAAAAAAGAAAAAAAAACTGTGACAAAATAACTTTCAATTAATAATCAGTGACTTATTTCGGTAACGCAGCCGCCGTCACCGTGTGTGACTATAGATTTTTCAAAAAACTTTCAACTTAGATCCGTTGGATTTTATATTGAAACTGCGGCGAGAAACGGGAATTTTCAATATGATTATCCGCTTCTCGTTCTGAATTACTCTCCGGCGAAACAATCGTATTCGTTTGTTATAAGAGTTTGTAAACGTAAATTATGGGCACACTGTTGATTTGAGGGAATGTAATAGATATATATATTATTTCGTATTAGAATTACTGCGATAATGATTTCCAAATTATTATTGGAGTGCTGGAAGTGCATCCTTGGTTTCCGAAACCTTGGGACCCCGAGGGTCCAATCATTGTCCCGTGTAAATAATTATGAAATAAAATATCCAAACTTCAATTCCTTCAAGCTTTCTCTTAATAAAATAAGTTATTTAATGTTTAGATATAGCCTCGTAGGGTATTTTGTTATTTTTTCTGAGGAAATGCATATGAATATATTTTGCCAAGTGAAAAAAGAAAAAATGAATTAGAAAAGTTCAATAGAGTCGGTTCTTATAGTTGAAGACATTATCCTCTAGAAAATCATCGATACCATGGAAGATATAAATTCACTTCCTATCCCCGTCCCTCTTATAATCGATCTGTGCACCGTGCCACGATTTTTTCTGATCCAGGCAGCGTGATGGTATGAGTCAGCGCACAGTCGTCTATGACGACATCATTGTTGTACAATACAACATTTCGTACACGCATTATTATTGGCAGAACACAGTTCGAAAATACATTTTTCAACATTTCTGCACGTTCTCCACTGGACTGCCGTATAATAATAATAATAATAATAATACAGTAACAATATTCGTATTTCGTCCCGCGAGTTGTGTAAAAATCAATTGACCGGTATCGCCGCCGTGCTATATATAGCCTACGACGCGGCTTGTACACAACGACTTGTCCGGGGCGCACGCGGGAAAAAAAATCACTTCGGCTTCGCGTGTAACGCCGTCGTCGTCGTCGTCTGTCCGTGCACAACACGCCCACTACCACCGATACTTATTGTTCTTTATGGGCTAACATTTATTATTATTATTATTCGTTTGTGTACGGAGGAGCGCGTGCAAGAGGTCGGTCATTTCTCGAGCGCCGTAGAGTTATTGACATTATTTCCCACTAATTTGTGTTTGTACACGGAACATAATGCGTGTATTGTTTTCCTCCAGACGTTTCCCCCTTACGTTCCGCCGCCGATCACCGACGGCCGGCCACACATTTGTCGAACGGGGCGGGTCGTGTTTCGCGTTTAGATACTCTGAAACGCTTCGAAAGTACACGCGTACGGTCTGTCATCACTCCCGTATAGAATGTCATAATAATCGAAGACTTTTAAAAGGAATTCGATGACCGAGCCGAGCGATTTTAAAACTAGGCTAACACGCCGCAGATTTTCAGGAAAATATTAAATGCGAGTTCAAGAGTCGCATAGAACACTTTCGTAGAAATATTACGAGGGTATAATGAAATTGGGGATGAGGAATTGCATGTTTTCGTCTATGCCTTCTTGTTAGTTACGCCTAGGTGAGCTAAAAATCGTTTAGCTGTTCCATATAACCCTGTCAGTTCATAAATTACACGGTTTTTTTTTTTTTTTTTTTTCATTTATATATTCTTTGGTCATTTGTCTATGAGAATCGCATAATATTATTCACGTCTTTTTCTTCCGTGTAAATGTATTTTCGGTAAAATACTACTCGCTCGTTCGCACCGCGTACACACCGCGTGTCGCGACCACCGGCCAAACACAAATCACTTACGACAAGACGTCATACGACACCCACGCGATATTTAAATATTTATTTTTTTTTTCACGTCGTTGCGCATATTACGTATGGCGGGGCGGGCGCGCACGCGTAGACCACAGAATTAATCAAACGAGACGAACGCCGCCGCCGCCACTCCGCGTTTCTTCGGTCGACCGTCGATGCAACGCTGCGACTCGCGTTCGAATTTCACGTCGTCTGTCCACGAATTCCGTGACCGCCGTTTGAAAAAGTCCGTGCTGGCGCGTGGGCGTTTCGGCGGGGCCGTGGTGGCGAGGACTGGTGGTGGTATTGTTCACGTTTCTCGTACGCGCGCGCAGTGGCCATTTTTTTTTTTTTTTGTGATTTTTTTTCAGTGTGCACATTTTTAAATTTCAACCGAATTTCTAATATGATTACGAGGAAAACGGCGTATTCGAAATTCATTTTATTTTACTCTGTATCTTATACGCTTAACTCATCTCATACTCAATTTGTTATACTTTCAAAGTCTGGAAATTATAATAATAATAAAAAAAAAAAAATTACCGTATTTATAAACTCTATTAGGTATCTTATATTATTGACGTATTGCGAAAAATTTTAACTGTATTTTTGATGGGAGTTTTTCTCTAAGGCTTTATCTCACATAATTCTTTCTCAGCATCAGGAAACACACGTTACAAATAATAATTTCTAACTTTTATACAATAGTTCTCGTAAAAATGTGTATAGTTTCATACAAATTCTCACTTGAAACGGTTATAGAATATAAAAGTTACCTCACGCATGCGTATACATGTATTTGGATATTGACGAACATGATAAACAATCAAGATATGTCAGCAACATTACTGATTCTAGTACGATTTCGCGCAGTCATAGAAGAAACAATAAAAATTTGATTGTTCCATTGAAATATGACGTCACCCGCCAAGGATTTCTATTAATATTTTTAGCGAGAAATCTATAATCGGCTGTTACTATATAGAACTGAATACAAAATAAGTTTAAACTTATTTATATTTGAATAACTTGTACTAACGACTTATATTATGTTCAATAAATATATTATTTCCTAAGAAAATTCATTTATTTTTTATTCACATAGATAACCTCTAAAATTAATAACTAAATGGATATAATAAGAGATTCCCTCTAATGTAATGAAGAAAATTATTGAATAGTGTTGATGTGTACTAAGCACAAATAAAAAATTTCCTAATATTTTATGTGTGTCTAGAACTTACTTATATTAAATATAATTTTGTTTAATTTGTCCAATTTTTTTTTTTTATTGGCAACCCTATATTATTATTTAATATTTATAATGTCTTGGTGTGCAATAAAAGATTGTAAGAGTCGAAAACATAATAACACTGCAGGTGATATTAGATTTTTTAGATTTCCTTCAAATCCTTTTCACCAACAAATACGGAGTAATCTTTGTGATAGGAAAAATTTGAATACTAAAAATGGTAAGGAACATGGCCTGATTTTATCGGACGCGATATTTTGTTATTTTCTGACTGTTGACACTTTCCAAGGAGCTTCGGCGATTTCGCAGACACAATGCATGGCTCGTAATTGCTAAATCGTCTTAATATGTTTCAGAATTTAACGGTACCCCCCACCCCCAGGCGAGTGAGAGTCGAGGGCGCGATACCGAATTGTTGGCGCGTTTTATTTTATTCCATCTGATTCAATAAAGTCATGGAAGTCGTACGGTTCGAACGAGATTCACAACGTGTAACGGCACCGCACCGCCTAAACACATTTTGGGGAAAACCCAAAGGTTGTCGTCATCGTCGTCGTACTTGGGAGTTCAACGAGTACAACAATAAGTCACGTGGTGGTGTTGGTGACGACGATTTCTAAGGTTTCGTCGTCGGGTATTTTGAGTCTACCGGCGGGGGTGTTCTTGGAAGGTTTCGTTCGATTTTTAGTTGCTACAACAACAAAGCCTGCGTATAACATTGCGAGCGTCCTTTGAACTTTGCGCGTTTATCGCCATTTTCGTATTGGTGTTCGAGTGCGTCCCAGTTTGTATAATAATTATCGTAGCAACCAGTGGCGGATCCAGAAACCTAATTTGGAGAGGGTGATTAAACAAAAATAGATCAAATATACATAAAATTAATACATTTTTTACACGCATTAATCATTTTTAGAATGCATTTTAAAAGTTCTAGGAGGGGCGATTGCCCTCCCCTTTATCCGCACATGGTAGCAACGTACCTATAATAATGTATATTATACGTGTAATCGTCCAGTGATTATTGTGATATGGAAAAAATCGAAATCATTTCGTTCAGGGGCTTTACCAGTAATTTCGTATGGGCAAAATTGGTTCTAAATTTCGCTTTTGTGGTTTTATGACACTGCATTAGCCATTGGCGTAACTAGAATATACATTTCAAGGGGCTATAATATATATATATATCCTTACATGAGTTTCGAAAAATTTTGGGGTGATTTTAATTGATTTAGATTTTAGGAGAACTCACTCCCTTAGGTTTGCACTTATTTTGCATTAAGCCGAATTCTCCCCACTGATCTTGTAATTTTCTGTCCAACACAAATCACCATTGTCATTACTATTGTACAAATATTGCTTTTTATATTATATAAGAATTAGAATATGGTGTAGTAAAATATTAAACGAACAAATCTAGTGTTTATCAACCTTTAAACACTCCTTTTAGGTTTTCAAAAATCTCATAGCACCTCCTCTCCTCTCATCAATAAAAAAAAAAGATTACATTTTTATTTCGTTTAGGTTCACTGGTTACTACGTATAGACTGTATGTAGGTAATTTGGGTAAATTTCTAATTTGAAATGTTTATAGTTATAAACTAAAAATAAGTCGAGTGAAAGAACCCCCCTCCCAGTAAAACGTATCCTCTTTAAAATTAAAAACGTCCACAAGGGCGTGGTAGCGCCCATGTTGAGAATCATTAATCGAACAAAAACAACTGAATAAATGTGATCTATAGACATGACTCTATTTCGATGTATATTTTGAGTAAGCCATTATAAGTACATATTTTTGTACCCTTAAATTAATAAATAATACGTGCAAATAAAACGAACTGATATTTTTCTTTAGATACAGATATTTTTACATACACGTACGAATGAAATCAATTACGAAATACAACTGACTATATATAATTGTCAATACGGTGAGGAAGGGTATTGCAACTTCAGCCTCCATTATTATGGTCGCCCGGTGAAATAATATACCCGCGCGTCTGATATACACCGACGCACGTCTAACGTGGGGTTAATATACCCCAGGAAAATAATATCGTGCATGTGGAAATGGATTTACATTAAGAGCACACCCTCGGGGGGGTTTTTTTTTTAAAAAAACGTTTATCCGTATATTTGCGCGGTCGCTGAGCTTGATTTATGTTTGTATTATATTCGCTACTCCGTCCCGGCCCTGCGTCAGACCGCCATCCGCCACCGCCGCCCGCGTGTGTACGGTAACAAGTGTGACTACGGAGAGAAAGACACGGACGGAAACAGAATGAGAAAGACAAAGAAAACCGAGTCAAACGCAGAGGTAGAGAGGCCAAAGAAGAGAAGACACACACGTTTGGCGGTGACAATATCGGTCGATTATACACACACACACACACACGCGCGCGCACCTTTAGAAGTGGTTTTTTTGTGGTGTTTTAATATTACTATTTTTTTCCCCCAGTTTTCAGAATAAATAACGGAAAACACTCTAACGAATTAAATCGGACGTCAAACAAAAAAAAAAAAAAAAAATGTGTGCGGGGTAACGATGACACAAAACAGGATATAGGTGCACACACGCGTGCGCGACGGTGTTTTAGACCATAGAGAGAACCGCGTTTTATCTACCGGATGTAACCGAATTATCGTCGCGGTCCGGAGGGAAATGGTGCACCATTACACACACGCACCTCGTGCCGCGCTATCGAACAACGTAACCGCACCGGTCGCCGCCACTAGCTTCCCGCATTTGTCATCATTGGCGTCGCGACATTCATCGTGCACAGTGTTTTTTTTTTTTTGAAATCGAAAAAAGCTGGCCAAAACTCCATAAATTTTAATTATTTTTTTTTTTTTTTTTATTTTACCTAAAAATTACAAAAAAAGTTTCTTGCTTACGCGAATAAAATAATTGTACTGACAAATTCTAAGAAAACATTTTTTTGTTTGAAATATTTAATGATGAAGTACGCTTAAATACACAAAATTTTGCATTATTCCATATTAAATTTTTCAGTACTGATGAAATTTTATATATATATATATATGAGTTATTTGTAATACTTTATAGTAACTTGATTATTTCAAATTATTCAAATTGTTATGTACGTTATAAAATAATTAGCATTTTATTTCGATAATAGTCGATATTTTACGAGTCTTAAATTACGTACCATAATTTAGAGACTTCACTTCCACTTGCAGACCAAATTGAAATACGAGTACGTAAATCTATTACGTTTAATTATGCTGTCCGAACTCGCCCTATTTTAGTTTAAGACGTTTCAATTCTAAATTATTTTTTATGATTTGAAAACAGGAGAATGTATTAATTAAAATTATAATTTTTTTACCTACGACCGGACAATTATTTATAAACGTATTACAAAAATCTGTTTATTCAACTTGTACAATTATATTTCTTATCAATTTGTGTTTATTTTAATTTTTTCAGTGTTTAACGTGTTTGTTGTAATCATCAAATATTCAAAATTTAAAATTTGAAAAAAAAAATCAAAAATTTAATAATTTCATTAAGGGTGAAAAAACAAAAACAATATTACAATATAAAATTCTTTAATTGGTTGAAAGTCAAAAAACAAAAAAAATAAAAGTCCTATATTTTAATTTTGGCCCACTTTTTCGATTTTAAAACACTGTGCGCGGTGTAAGTACGCGTTTTCATACGCTCCGCTTACCGACGAGGAATATAATAAATAAAGACCGTTTTCTTGGCGCAGAACGCCGCGCTGCCGGCACAAAAGCTCTCGGTTTTCGGTCGAATTGATTATTCCATTTTTTTTTTTTTTTTTTTTTTTTGTCGCTCCCTTGACGCGATCGCCGACCGCTGCTGTATTCTAAGATTTGTATTTATTGCACGTGCCCACACGTTCTCGGATTACCGCGGTGATGGCGTACACACGATTACTTATATACGCGGTATGTATCGCGTACGCAACGTGGCGTGTCTGCTCTTTTTTTGAAAAGCGTCTCTCCGAATCGAACGAAGCGAAGCGTGCGAATCACCGCGGGTTTGCTAAATTGAGTCCCATTTGCCTTTGCGGGCAAATCGAGTGTGTCGCATAAAAAGAAGGTACCGCCGGGGGGGGGGTTGCACCCGACTAGTCTGCGGACGGACGTCGTATATCGTTTGCTACGAGACCGTTTGCCACTTACGTCGATGTATTTTCGGGTCCGACGTGTGTGTCTGTGTCCCGTCGATCGTCTTCGGTCGTTTATTCCGATTATGTAATAATACGTACAGAGCCGTATTGAGATCTGGTGGGGTCCTTGGCAAATTACTGCATTCTCCGCCCCCCCCCAACCATCACCCAAAATGGAAAATTAGCATTTTTTTTTTTTTTTACAAAAAACCAATTTTTATATATAAAACATGTATAAATACATAGCATAGTAGGAAATAACTAATACACTCAAAAGACTATTTTTACACTTTGTCATGTAAAATTAATTTTTGTTTTTATAACCTTAAGTTATTTTCAATGTTGTTAAGTTTGGCAAATCGGTATTATTTGACATAATAACTAAACGAATTTAAATAAATATGCATTTCAAACATTACGTGTATAGTATTATAGTAGTATTGAAATTTGTGTCGCTCTTAAAATTGCGCCCCTGGCCCATGCCCTCTTGCCCTGCTCTGAATACAGCCCTGAATACGTAATTTGGGCTAGGGACTTATAGGAAGTAGGAAGTGTTTTTTTTTTTTTTAAATCATTCAAAACACAGCTAAGTAATATAGAAATGCATTTCATAACACCAGGAGTTGTATAATATGCAGTTCTCTTTAATTTGCATATTTAGCTCTTTTTTTGGATATAAGTGCATATTTCGGTTATATTTGAATTTTAAGTGCATATTTCACATATTTTTCAATATTTAATGTGACTTTTCTTGGTACTGGAAAAGTTTTTACCGAATACCTGAAGAGATTGAATATTATTTGATATTTTCATTTGTTTAAAATTAAGCTTAAAAAAAAATATATTTTTCTCTTTTTCAAACATTCATAACAATTTATTTGTAATATGTACATAGGTAATTAGTTTTCATAATAATAATTATAACAATTATGCATTTTTTGTTTTTGCTTTACATCATTTTTAAATTAAGCTTTTAATTTAACAACTATTAAATATTTACCGACTTTATTATTATCATAGAAATTATAACAATTAGTTGAGAACATAAGTTATTGGATAGTCCATATAGATCACTAAGATAAAACTGGTGGTGTATAGACATTAGACACTGCATTTTAAGCTTTTTCGACCATTGGGTACTAAATCCTCAATTTTAAAATAAAATCCATTCAGGTAAATATGTGCGTAGGTATAACAATTATTTATCTTAGATAATTTTACAGATATTTCATACATTATTTATCTAGATAAAATAAATAATTGGGAAACCATTTTCATCTAGATAATTTATCTATAAAAAAAATGCGCGGAAACGGAGCGTTTGTGAGTACATACCACGAATAAAACCGAAAAACGCTGTGTAAACACATTTATAACTCACGATCGGCGGCGATCGTCACGCGGTCGGTGGACGTTTTTCGCGTAAACGAGGGTTCGGAATATTGGGAGTCGTATAGAACCAGACGGCGCGCATTTTTCAAATCGACAGGCGTTCATGCGTTATGTTTTTCTATACGCTCGAGTAATAAATTTTCTTTGTCTCTTTTCTTCGGGAAAGCCGTAGCTAACGCGCGCTCGCCATACGGCAATGGTGGTTATAAGGGGGGAGGGTGATAAGCGGATCGCCGCCCCGCCCTTAAGATTTGATTTTTATAAATTTCGTATCTGTATCGAACAAAACTAGACTATATACGAGTTTGGATCTTGAGATTTTTTTTCTTCTTAATAATACAAATTATGTTCAAATAGACTTTCCATTTACGTTTGATCTACTAAGTATGATATTATTGATTTTAAAAAACTAGAAAGTACTGAATGTCGGAGACGCGAATCTGAATATAAATATGAATTTTTCAATTCTTTATGTTCAATAGTAGACACTTTAAACAAATTAGGTACGATAATATTGTAATAATTAAACATTTTAATAACATTAAATTCATTTACATGTTATGAAAAAATTTTATTTTTAGGGAAAAATATAGCTAATTATGGGTTAAAACTACTCAACTTTCACATTTAACATCAATTACAATTAAAATTAGTGTTGCTTTAGCTCAACAGAGTTTTCAGCACTTGGAAAGTTATTATGACTTATGCATAAATAATTTTAACGGGTATGCACCTATCTACTTTTATTATATCACAATGATAAATAATGAAAAAAAAAAATTGAATTCGAATGTCCAAAGCAATGATAAGTTATCATTAGAATATTATTATTAATGTAATGGGTTCAAAATAAAAATCATTAAATAGTTAGTTTCTTTGGTCTACTTCTATTTTCGCCCCTACGCGAACGTCGTGTACAGTGTTTATTCCAGGGTGGGTGACCGGAGGGGACTGCCTCCCTCCGGAGTAAAATTTATATCCCTCCAGAAAATAACTATTCATACTTATTTATTTATTTATTTATTAATATAAACGGACGTAAGTCCTGTACAATATTATAAACGTAAGCACAGTTATAATAATAATATGTAGTTTGTAGAACCCTCCCTCATGCTGTTAGTTGACATAAGAATAACAAAATTAGAAACTAAGATACATAATAAAATTATAAAGTTACATAAGTAGACAAAGAGAACATAAATAAGGTAAATAATAACAAAGAAGATATGTATAAAAAAAAAAAAAGCTATATTTACTGTATATACATATACACTATACAGGTCCGGAGTCCCGAAATTTTTTGATACTCCCCCCCCATCGGAGCATAAGGTCTGAAATAAACACTGGTCGTTGGATAATGTGTATATTATACGCCTCAGCTGCTGCTTCAGCAGTAAGGTGCTCGCTCTCAGTAATTTTATCGCCACATCGCGTCCGCGCATTCGTTTCCGCGAGTTTGTTGTATTTTCTCTCGCCTAAAACTCCACTACTTTTCGTAAACGTTCGAATAATAATTAGACGGCGGCGGTGTGGGGCGCATTCTTTTCAAAAGCGTATTACGCTTTATAATTAAATAAACACATTTCGCCCGCAGTAATAGCAGTCGAGTTTTTTTTTTATTTATATTTATTTATTTATTTATTTTTTTTTTTTTTATCCGAACAATTAGGTTTTTCCTCGAATTTATAGTCGGGGGAGGGGGAGAAAGCTGATGCAAAAAAAAAAAACGACCCATTTTGCGATAAAAAACGATTTAAGGCATCAGACTGCCGCCGCCGCCGCCGTCGTTTGTGATAAAATATTTACGTACATAGGTCTCTCCATATTGGTTGGTCTGGTGGTGCGACCGCTCGGAACACACGTACTACCACATACACTGCGCACCTATCTATGCGCAGTGTTATAAACCTTTATAATTAATGATGCGGCACCGTTTTACACACCTTTTTTATTTTTTCAGAGTAATAAACCTTGTTATTCCGATATGCAGCTGTAAAGCCTTATTAAAAGTAGTAGTTATTATAATAATAAATATAAATTTGTATAATAACTACCGCCGTACGTTATGAATGAGTATTATAAAATGCATACGCTCGACTTTACTTTTCAAAACGTGTTTTTAACTACTATATATATATATATATATATATATATGTGTGTATGTAAACTGGAGAAGTGCAAAAAATTATATTCATGTATATATTATATTCGCGTTTTGTTTTGTGTGTAATAATAATAATAATAACACATAAACGCGTCGTCGTGTGTACATGGTTATCTCACTTGACGCTGTTTTTCATTACGAGTGGTTGGCGTGCACGATAATTATTATCGTTGGCGTTGTTATTTCCCTCATGGAAAAAAAAAAAAAATAATAATAATAATAATAAAAATAAAAAATGAAAATGAAAAATAACCTCATATTATTATATTTTTATTTCAGTAGGTACTCGAATATCGTTGTTGTTTACGTTTGTACTAATAACAACGAGCGGGGGGGGGGTGGTAAACTTTCGCCCGAAAACAAAACGAAACAATAAAAATAATGATTATTATTATTGTTAAGGTGTACTTATATATAATTTATATACATATATTAACACTTATAACCGC
Organism: Stegophylla sp. TES_Ste_2020; assembly: GCA_025469315.1. NCBI lineage: Eukaryota > Metazoa > Arthropoda > Insecta > Hemiptera > Aphididae > Stegophylla > Stegophylla sp. TES_Ste_2020. The sequence goes on along the minus strand of JAIPRM010000115.1, from coordinate 64,603 downwards.
GGTAACACGCGGCCCGTGTATTTAAAATAATGTTATGGGAGTGTAATTATAATATCACGAGCGCCGTTAAAAACCCCGCGGAAACGACACCGGAAAATCGCCCTAGAGCCTCGGGAACGACGACGATGATTTGAGATTCGCCGAAATGTGTTTTAGACACTGCGACGACGGAGCACGTTAGTATTTCGGCGGTCGCAATTATACGCGCCGCTCTGTTTATTATTATTATTTGTACGAGGTCGGATTTTCCCGTGTATAATATCTGTGCAAACGAGAGTATGACGTATTATATTCGTATAAATTAGAGGTTCTCAAAGTTTTCAGGCCAGCTCCTCCCCTCCCCCACTTTGGTCAACCCCAGACGTGGGCCCCACTTATGCCATGAGTGCCTGCAAAAAGTTAAAAACAAACAACAAAAAAATATAAAAACCAATATTGATATTCAAATTACAAATTTATTTTAAAATCAAATGTATTTGTTATGAAAGGTTTGTTAATGAATCGGTCACTATTTTTATATGAAGACTTGTTTTGTTTTTTTCATCACAAAGTTTGGTAAAACGAGGAGAGACTTCTATATATACACTCTACAGGACGCGAATTTCACTTATCTTTTTCTACAGTCCTACCAATACAATTGTTGATCTTTAAAATTTTGTTGCCCCCTCCCTATATAAAGCCAACCCTCTGGAGGGTCGCGCCCCACACTTTGAGAACCTCTGGTTCAAAGTGTAATGAAACACCGACCGTTGGTTTGTGTCAGAATCGCGCGCGCGTGGTGAAAAACCCGCGGAGTGGTGAGGGGGTAAAAGCCACGTTTTGATAATACGCCGCGGTTAATGGATTCAACATGGACACGGCGTTAAGTAACGGTATTATATAAGATTTATAATAATATACGTATATTTACATGCGTGCGTGTGTACCCTGTGTATTATGTACCTAATACGAGCGCGTGAAACGCGTTAATAAAATGCGTCACCGTCGTCGTCGCGGCGTAAAACTAGAAATAGAAAAAAAAATGCGTTTAACCGTCTGTAGTAGTAGTAGTAGTAATAGTAGTATACATAATATTATACGGTGACGGATGTCGTCGTCGTGTGCATAGCACGTACAATATGTATTATACATTATAATAATTGATGACATGCGTGTAATAATAATAATAATAATAATAATAATAATAATAATAGTTAATCGGTAATACGTCTCACCATCAGCCTCCGCGTCGTCCGCCAGAGGCAACGGTACCGCCGCCGCCACTATACCGACGGGGATGACCTGGCTGTTTTTTTTCTCTTCTATCCGACGACGAATCCCATCCGTCTGTCCGTCATTTTAATCGATTCGAACACACACGTCGTCGTCGTCGTCGTCGTCGTCGTCGTCGAGTTTTTCGCTGTCAACGATAATTTGACTCGCGCGCGCATACACACGTGATAATATGATATACGCGCGGTCATCGTGCGTCCGTTCACAGTCCGAATTATACAGGGTGCTTGCAGTGGCACAACCACGGGGGGTGTTTTGGGTGTCTGGACATCCCCCTTAAACTAAATTTATGGAAATTTTATTCAATGAGCATTGAAAAAATAAACTTACTTGAAACATGCTTTAAAAATTCACATTGTTGAATACGCGACGTTACATTTTATTTGTCTACAAATATCGTTGTAAAAAAGGTTAACTCGTAGAAAAGGCAGTTAAATTTTGCTACTTACATGAAATTTCTAATTAATAAATTCTTGTAAAGTGTCCATTAACATTGATTATAGTTTTATATTTAAATAATTATAGTAGACATTTATAGGTAGACAATCCCCTTGAAATAATCCTAGTTACGCCACTGGGTGCTTGCTTGCTTCATATTATGTAATACTCTGTTTCGAGCTAAGTTTCTTTCAGATAGGGCGTTTTGCTTTGCTTTGTACGACTGTATCTGGTATACGCCTTAAATTGTTGCGTAAGGGTTGACAGTGTTGTTTTGTTTTTCGGGTATGATCGAAGTTGTAAGAGAAAAGTTGTTGCATATGCTATATAAAAAGTGTTTTGCTTAAGAGGCGAGCGAGCGCGTTTATGTGTTGGAGAGAGATCAGAGACAGTCAGAGCTCGGGTCCTGGGCCACTTTGACGGCGCGTCTTTAATCTGGCAACCTAACAGTACGAAGAGAGTGTTTTGTCTGCTTGGTTTTATATTGGCTTTTAGTGTGTGCGGTATAATTTAGAAAGTTATTTGGTGTCTGTGTTTAAAACGTTCCCCGTAGTCTTAAGGTCTTATATATACTTGCGTTTGAAATATGGATGTGATGTGTAGTATTTACTAAGTGTAATCAGTTTGGGCGTTGATGAATAGATGGGGGATTCATGTAGGTTTTCTTCTGATTGATTCGTTGCGGATATACCATCGGCTGTCGTTGATGGTTTTTAGAATTTTTGACTGTGTGTGCAGGATTCTTAAGACGTTTCCAGTTTGATGCCCGTGATGTTGCAGCGTAGGTGATGATCGGACGTTTCTAATTAGTCAAATTCACTTTACCATCCATCCACCTGTCCGATTTCAAAATATTTTTTTTCAATTTCATGATTGTGTAAAAAAAAAAAAAAAACTGCTTAATCCGACTTTTTCCGTTAATTATTGATAAAATGAAAATTTGAAACGGTATTATATCATTTTATAGTAAAATTACGGCAATTTTTGAATCGCTAAAGCTAACAACCATTTTTGTACAACGATCCAAGAAATAGGCCTGATAAAAAACCGCCCCTTCGCCGCCCCTCTTTGTAGACGCCCTTTGTTGAATCGAATACGCTAGTATAAAATTGAAACTACTGTATTTGGAGGAGGGAAAATACGACTTTCGAACTCGCCGAGTTTTCAAAACCAAAAACAATATATCGTATTATTTATACTCAACTACGCATACATAATAACGCGCGAATATAGCGAGCTGTTTTGAATATATAATAATATATAAATTTTGCGCAAAACTCTTGTTGATCTCGAGGCGTGAATTTTTATTATTATTATTTTTTTTTACCCTCGTATTAATTCCATGTCGTGGTTAACCGCGCGGTTACCACGGTGACTTTTCGCGGACCACTGCGGTATAACAATTCGGTTTCGACCAGAGTTTATTTCGTAGAAAATAGAGGATCTTTTTTTTCAGCTCCGACGTACCCCGTTGTTATATTATAATTATAGCGCGTATTTTTACGAAAAAACATATTTTTAATGGATGCACAACCACGAGAGTAAGAAATGTCATCGATTCGTGCAATATACAGAGAATCTGATAACAAAATCTTATTTTGGCATATAAATGCGTGTTTTGATGTTAAGAGAATGAATAAATTTATATAAAAATCATATTTCTGCATATTTGACTAATTATAATTATATGTATTGAAGTTTTTTTCTATTTTATAACAATCAATAATTTATATTTTATATAATTTTTGGGTAAATATTTTGTATGTAATTAGTTTTAGAAGTTGACATTTAATACATTGTGATTAATAATGGTTTCAATCGCTATGTATAAATTATGTAATTGCCCGTTTTTCTTTTTTCATTATCAATAAACATTTAAAATTACAATACATAATTATTATATTTTACAATACTTGATTATCTATCTCTTTTAAGCATAACTTGAGTTAGAGAAAGATAGTGTAACATTGTTATACCAAAAAAAAAAAAAATAAAAAATAATAAAAATTACAATTTATATAAATAAAAAATGTTCATTTTAGTCGGTTATTTGAATGAAAAACAATTTAAAATAAAATTATAGAAAATTACAATAAAAATAATAGATTTTGTATTAAACATATTTAAAATCAAGACTCGTATATTGATTTATTTTAAGACTTGATGTAAAAGCATACTTCGGCATAATTTCGCATATTTTATAAATAATTTTTAATGAACACGACGTCAATTTTTTATGAAAATTCAAGCGTCATTTAAATTTCGCCACTACATTTTCTTAAGGGAACATAAATATTATAATTTATTATAATTAGGTATTATTCTGTTCCAGTTACCGACGCCGGGCGACACAGGCACAGAACTGACGGTCCGGGAGCTGGAGGAGATGGCGTGCCGGCAACAGCATCAGATCGAGTCGCAGCGGCAGCTGTTGGCGGCCAAAGAGCAGCGGCTCCGGTACCTGAAACAGCACGACGCCAAGCACCATCAGGTGGCGGCGGAACACGAGAGGCTCCGCCGGCTCCGGGACCGGGTCGAGGCGCAGGAACAAAAGCTCCGCAAGCTCCGGGCGCTCAGAGGTCAAGTGGACCAGACCAAACTCAACAACGCCACACTCAGTGAGTCACAATAACACAACAATATTATGCGTACAAAGCTAATACGCTATGATAATAATATGTAACAGTATATTTTTTGCTGACCCCCGCCGCTCCACCCCGTCGTCACTCCGCTCGTCTCTTGTCGCGTTCGCCGACGACAATGCATATATGTATACGCGCCGTTGTCCTGCCCACCCCCTCCGTCGCCCTAGAACACAATAGGACTTGTTATTGTTGTTGTGCCCTCCTACCCTCCCGTCTTTTCCATTACCCCTATAATACATATATATATATATATATATATATATACATATTTATGACAAAACACTTAAGTAGGATTTCGGAAACGTCGTCCCCCCTTCTCCTCGTCCCTTGTTACGTCCCCACAGTTTTTTTTTTTTTTTTTAACTTTTCCCTCGTTTAAACACGATGCGAACAATACGTCGTCGTGTAGTGTATTCGCCGCGTACCTATACGGCGCTCTTCTTCCCGTTAGCTCGCGATTTTTCACCGGCTTTTGGCGAAGTACGGAATTGTTCGACGACGAGTCTCGTGTAAACGACAGACCCCCCCCCTCCCCCCGAGTATTTCGAACGTCTAACGTCGTTTATTTTTTTTAAATTTTTTTCCTCGTGTCAAAATCAGTTTTTGAAAGGGTGAAAAGGGAGTTGGGGGCATTGAACTGAAAAAAAAAAACTCAAATTACTTATCCACTTACATTATTATTTCGATACAAATTACATCGTTTTATATGAAAATAAATCATAAGCACTGCAATCTTGTCCGTAACTGAAAACAAATTTCCATGTCGGGGGGGAGGGTCCAAAAGGATAAACTTTTTTTTCTGCTTGTTAAATTATATATTTTTATCAGGTTGTTTTTAGTTTTTCCAAATTTCTGGGTTAGGGGTCACCGCACCTGTCCCCCCCTCCAGTTACAGGTGTTTGGCACGGATATACAAAACATTTTCCTAGAATATTGACCACAACACAAAACAGTATAGGGGCTGAATAAATATAGTATCTAATTGATTTAGGGGCTTTTCCTCCCCCCTCCCCAAGTACCGTCTACTGCGAAAATGTGTTTTATGTATGGAATACCTAATTATTTGTAGACAATAATATGGAACATAAAACATATCAATCGTTAACATTTTACGCGCGTATATTTTACATGATAATGATGTATAAATATACGTTTAGACTGACTTCATCGTAAGTCATAACCGTAATTATTTTGATGCCATTTGCCCATCGCACATTTCAATTATTATATTCTGTACAAGCAAATGCCCATTTTCCGCCTTACTTCCTCCCATAATTATTGAGACCACTGCGACGAGTATACGTTTTCGCCGCCGCGTCGTGCCGAAGAAACTTTTTCTTTTTTTTTGATCGCTTTGGTATCGATTTGCGCGATTGTCACATATGCATTCACGCGTGCGAAAAAAACGAAAAAACGATTCCTCCTCCCCAAATTCGTCCCGTCGGAACGTGCGGACGGGACTCGCGACGACCGCAGAAGTCGAAGGCGACGACGGTAATATACGTACATATATATAATGGTGTGTGTGTATACGTACTGATGGACTTTTAATCGGAACACTCCTTTTAAAAGCTTTTTTCTCGCGAATTAACGGCACGTCTAGCGTGTGTGTGTGTGTGTGTGTGTGTTTGATGTGGAATTGCCGTTCGTTACTTCACTCACAAACGCGCACTATTGTGGTGTATACTTTTTTTCCGTCTCCACGTGGTCGGTCTTTGATTGAAAAATCGATACTTCTCTATACGTGTGTATACGTATCGTTTATACGAACGCAGCGCGTGTGTATGTCGAGAATCATATTATTATGTATAGACACGTCATATACGTGCGCGTCTATCTCTTCTTCGCTTCCTGGACATTTCTATGCACGTGTATACAGGGTGCCCCCCGGTATGATTTGACAAACGCGATAACTTCTGTTCTATTAATAATTTTTAAATTTTTTTTTTTTTTTAGAATCCAAATTTTCAAATTTGAAGTTTCACACTACATTTTTAGAAAAAATTCAAAATAGGTAACCATTCTTTGTAAACCTGAATTTTAGAAAATTATTGGTGCTCAGATGATCTCTAATAAAGGTTTATCCGTTCTTTTTCTACATTTTTTTTTTTTTTTTTTTTTTGTAATTTGTGAATAATTCAATAATTTCGTCAAATACGTCATAATAACGGAATGAATTATTTAACAATATTAAATTATTTGAAAATTAAAAGAAAAGTCGTCGAAAATTAAGTTGACTTACCTTTATTAGAGATTTAAGCAGCACAAATATTTTTCCAAAAATCAGATTCACTGAATGGAACTTAGCAATTTTGTAGAATAAAATTTCAAATTTGAAAATTTTCTTCCTAGAAAAAAAAATTATACGTTATTAATGTAGCGTAATGTTGTTGTAATAATTTTCAAAAAAAAAAAAAGTTAAAAATTATTATTAGAACAAAAGCTATCGCATTCATCAAATCATACCGAGACACCCTGTACATATATAAATATATTTATATATCACGTACGAAACGGGAATAATGATGATTATCCATCCGGTCGTCCGACTTTGGCTGCTGTTTTGAGTTTCGTTTTCGATAAAACCTCTCTCGTTCCGGGAGCATTTCGGAATCACCCGCGCGCAAATGATTGCTGCCTGCACTGCCCCCCGTCGTAATGTCGTCACGGGTGTCGTTAAGAGGGAAAGGGGAAAAAAATGATTTTTTCGCCGTTTTATCCGCGCACGGCACGACGGCGGCGGCGGCACTTTATTCGGGAAATGACTGGCTGTTAAATCGTGACGAGTTAATGGGTTAACGTGATTTCCAAACGAAATATTATAAAAAATTCAACACTCCCGCCGTAGCCGCGTAGCTCGTCGTCGTAGCGCGTCATTTTACGACCCCTCGCTAACGTCACGCTTATGTGTACGTAAACGCACTTTGGTTTTTTTTTTATGCTTTTTTATTATTTCCCCCCCCCCGCGAAGGCTTTTCAGTCCTTATACAAATCGCGCGCATAAATGTTTACGCGTAACGTTTACAGAAACGCGTCGTCTCGACGACGATTTGAATAGTTTTCGCTCGACCGTTTTTTTTTTCTCACCGGTTTGACGGTTTTTCGGGCTTTTAACAAGTGCCACGAACCGTCGTCCTTTTTTTTTTTCGGGGGGGGGGGTGTCTCGAAGGAGGAGAACGCGGATAAAGCAATATTGTGTTGTCCTGTCTCGCACGATTTACGCGGGCCGAAGGGTTTGTCGTCGGCTGTCATATCAAATAATATTATATGTATCTATTTTTCGTTTTAAAAGTTTACACATCGTTTCGTGAAATTTGCGGTTATTATAATATTATGATTTTACGTAGGTAGCTACTAGGATAATGTAGACGAAGCATGTCTAACTCAAAAAAACATCAAATGGGCCAAAATACATGAATATAATACCATGCAGAAGGCCGAAGATCTCTTAAAATCTTTTTTTTTTCCCATAGAAATTCATCGAATTTACTTATTTTTGACTTAGTTGTGACCTATTTATTTGCTCTTTATTTTAAAAATAATATTTAAGTAAATCTTGGACCGCGGGTCGCAAAAACAAGAGTCAAAAGTCGCGTGTTTGACATGCTTGATGTAGATAATACGAGTGAAATGTTAAATTATTTTAAAATACTCATTGTACTCATTGTAAATAATCCGTTTATATTTGAATTTTAACTGCATATTTCACATAAAATTTTTCAATATTTAATTTGAGTTTTCTCGGTATTGGAAAATTTTTTACTGAATACTTGAAGAGATTGAATATTATTTGATATATTTATTTGTTTAAAATATTTAAGCTTAAAAAGAAAAAAAGATTACAAAAAAAAAAAAAAAGAAATTTCATAAATAATTGAAGATATTAAAATATTAAAATACATTATGTAATACAATTTTTAAATATTTTGAGTTTTTACAGTAAGATTTATGTTTTATAAGAGATTTTAGCATTTTTGCATATTTTTAGAGCATATTTCGTAATTTTCATAGCATATTTGGTACATTTTTACAGCATAAATGCATGCATATCTGAAGTTTTTTAGAGCTATAAGTCCCTATTTATAACATTATCGGTAATCTTCATTATTTATTTATATTTTTTAGGTATATTTATTGTTTTTTTTTTTTTTTTTTTTTTTATAAGAGTTTTTGTTCGGATCACGATTAAAACATGTCGTTATATATATATATATATATTTGTGTGTAATCCGGGAAAATCAAAATCGCACCGAAACGTGTTACGACGCGCATGCCATCTATATATATATATACATATTACTATTTACCGGAAAATCGGTAGTGAATAAAAATTTAACGCGGTTTTATGTACCGGAAATATTTATGTCGTGCGCGAGCTTTGCCCTTTCCGCTTTAGTCTATAATACGTATACTTCCGCGGGCGTTTCCTCCGATCCGAGTCGGGGATTAATATATTTATCTCGTCCGATCCACCACTACCCCCAGTGATGATCGTTTATCGTGCGCGCCGCGTGCTGTTTTTTTTTTTATGCTCGTTTTTTACACCACTGTTGGTATTATATTGTAAGTCGATTCGCTCAGAGTCGCACGAATAAACGCGTTTATTCGATTACGAGGGGTTAATCGTGAAAATCCGGTAAACGCCTATTTTGGAATATCCAAATTGAATTTCTACGCATCGCGATATTGCTCGATCGTTTATTCCCGCGTAATCGTCATCGTCACCGCAGCGTGTACGAATATACGATATTGTTGATTGTTGCTGTTGTCGTCGTGATATAGAAATTTAACGTTCGTAACTAGAATATATTAATTTCGACGATTTTCAAGGAAACGGTCGTTGTTAGTTTACAAATATAATAATATATACTCACAAGCTCTCCTCCTCGCTGCAACGTTATTAGAAATGAATTATTCAAATCGTGTGTGGGCGTTATCTCTATATCCGCGCTTATTATTATTATTTTATCAATCGTTGATCCATTGCGGTATAGATATCATAATATATTGTATTATAATAACGTTATATCAGTGGCGTTCCCTGGCCCTGGGCATCGTTATGATTGGAGGCCTCTGAATTTACAATATTACATTGAAATTTAATGGTATACTAACGGTTTTCCATATATTCGAGTACCATCTACCCCCATTTTGAACGCACTTGACTTAATAACCTTTTATAAAGCTAATTCAAAATAGTTGTAATATTATGTTGCCTAATGCCCATATTTATATACAAACGTTATTTAATTTGTAAACATTTATTTGTAATCTATTTAAAATATAAGTCTTCAGTTCAGTAAGATAATGATTGGAAAGATTTTTCTCCTGTACATTTTATAAAATGTACGCGAGGCCCTGGGCAAGTGCCCCGGTTACCCTGCCCTCGGGACTTTCATTTCTGTCTCCGGCCAGGTCGATCGAATGGGTGGGGGTATGCATCCATCTACTCCTTATACCACACAGAGCTTAAGTTCAATTCTGTTGACCACCACCCATTATTTTTCAGTGCACTTATTGGCGTTTTAATAATAAGTCATGTACTTTGCACAGCGAGTTAATTATCAAGCCGAAACGCCATCCCCACCCTCGTTGCACTGAAAGCCGAGGGTTGTTTTCGATTTGAATAGAGCGCGAACGGAGCTGTGGAGCGAAGTGAAGCTTAATGTGTCAATTCAATAGCGAAACTTGTGGCCAGTGAATAATAGATAGATATAAGAAATGATTGATAACTGATGGCATATTATGATCAATATGAAAAGGGAAAATGTTAAACGACTGAACGTTGTGCGTTTTCAAATATACCATTGGCAAATTCCGATCCAGGTTTGGATGTGTGATATACGATAATTAAATCGTTTATTTCAAAAACACAAACAATGAGAAGCGTCGCTGAACTTTCTTTTGTCGTTGCATATTACATTGTATATATATATGTATAAATAGATGACATATCGTTATATTATTACGGTGGTTGCTGAGCACGTTTATGCCCATCGGGTACTCACAGGACGGAAATTTTCTTACCTTCCAAGGTCGCGTTAAATAATGTTTCTAAAGAGCATTATAATATCCCCGGAGTTAATATTATATTATTATTATATCCTCGACGTATACAACAATACGTTATATTCTTGGGCGTTCTGTACCGGGAATTTGAGCGTGAAACGTGTGTTTTTTTGTTTTGTTTTGTTTTGTTTTTTTTTTTTTTTTTTAAACGCGTAAAACGTGCCTACACTAAAGTACATATTTTGTGTGCTATGTATCTATAAATAATGTATGTAGGTGCTATAGTGTATCGTCTGTGAAATGAAAAGTAGTGCGCAGTTTTGACTGTACATGAATTTTTCGTGCTGTATTTATATTATGCACTAATGGAAATATATTAACTTTATTGTTACGCGTTTCCGACTATAAGTGTTCTCTCTTTATTTTTATTTTTTGCTTTTCGAGAGACTTTCGAGAGTACGGGTTATCTATCGCGTCTCCTAATCTGCTAAATTAACCGCAACGTAAAAAAAAAGGCCGGACATACTTCGCACGATGGGTGTTCTTCGCACGACGGGTGGGATTCTCTTGACGGGTGTGTTGAATTTTAAAGAAACGATAAATCATTTCTTCAATAAAATGATTCTGAACGGGGGAAGTTAATAATACAAAAAATAAATGAGAAAAAAAAATATTAGAAAAGTCTCCAAAATTTTTTTTTCACATTTTCAACATTTTTTCTTGCGCCAAAATCTTTTTTATATGATTTTCTATCTGTGTTTAAATTTTCATGTAGTTCGGATCAAAAAATGATGGTTTCCGAGTCGTTTTTGTCAAATTTTGTGTAGTTTTATCCAAAAAAAAAAAAAAAAAAAATTGAAGAATTGAGAAATTCAAAAAATGACTTCTATAAAGTACAATTTAGAGGAAAATCCGGTTTCAAAAGGTTGCTGATCGAAACTTATGGACAAGTATTTCCATTCGAAAAGTTGTACACAGAAAAAAAAATAAACATCATTTGTAAAAACACTAGCTTCGTTCTGAATCTAAAAATTGTAGAAAATACACTATTTTTGTTGGAATTTTGAAATAAATTGGTTTTGAAAAATTACATATTTTTGTGTTTCTTACTATTGGTTTCGATTCATACTTTATAACATGTACGACGTACGTATTCATTTATTTTTCCATGACGTACAATAAGTTCATACATAATATAAATTTTACCTATATTATGCAAAACTGAAAATATTAAACAGTATTATCTGATTTTATTCGTCTAATTATATGTAATATTAAATTAAAAGCAAATTAATAATAATAAAAAAAAAATTATTTAATAATAAATGTGAGTCTTTTTAGTATTTGTTGTTGTGTCATGTGATATTCATGTACGTTTTCGGCCGGTGTATAATAATATATATATAATATACGTCAATATTGTAATAAATAATAATCATACACATCAAGTACCACCCACCTCTCTCTTTGAATTGATTCCAATCAAAGACTATGTATATAATATATATATATTCGAAAACGGTATGACGATTTATTATTATGTCACTCTGCGTCTTTAAAGGAACACCCCGGAGGGCGTACACTTGCGATAGAAAAATATTGCTACTGTATTTCGTTTTTTTTTTTTTTTTTATTACTATTCCACTCGACGCGTTTTGTTTCGTAACACTCAAAGTGAATGATTTAGAACAAAAATGGAATATATAATATACGTATACCGAGAAAACGAGAACGCGCGCATACGGTTTTTAATATTACATATTATTATTATACCGCGTTCGATAACTCGACCGTGAACACTTTTATATAATATTATTATGTACGTTGTATACTTAAAAGCACCTTTTATTTCCTTCCCCTCCCCGCCCATCCGCCCACGGTTATCGCGTGCGCGCATAAAACGGCGATGATGATATTTCGGTATTGACGAATCGTTTTGAACAAAAAACGACACTCGTCGTCGTCGTCGTCGTTTTTCGATGGAAACCATTTCATTATGAAATAACGATTTTGTATTTTTTTCCCATCATAACACGCGATATTCGAGAAATGAAAACATATAATGACGTGTTCGTCGTACGTGCACGTGAAAATCGTGTGACCTAAAATTGGGTTTCGTTCTCTCGTTATTTTTGCGCGAACAATCGCGTGGTAAAGACCAATTTTCGCCGACCCGTAGATCAAAAATAATTCAAAATGGCAAAAACAATACCTCGGAAAGTTTGCCCAAAACTTTCTCGTCTATTTGACGGCGGCGGGGCGTAATTCATTTTTCACGGCGGCGGCGGCCAGTACGAAATATTTATAGTTTTCATTTAAAACATTTTAAATTTTCATCGAGAATTTTCGATTATTGACACGTTTTTTTTTTGGGGGGGGGGTGAAAACTAAAAATATGAAATATTTTATCTCGTATCAAGCCGCAATAAAAGTTACTGTGACCGAACGATTCAATATTGTTGATTTCAGACATCTGTGTCAAAGTTTATATCGAACTAAAAAACCGTACGAAACCGACCGTGAAACAAATAAGTTTTCAAGTCGAAATTTCGTCCGTAGGATTCGTATTTTTTTTTTTTTTTTTTTTTTTTAATAGATATATTACCAAGTTCATAAATATAATGCGATATTCGCATTGACGAATAAAGTGAAGTTCGAGAACTCATCAAGTTCGTATAATATTACCGTCGAAAAGTATGATTTGATAATAATAATAATAATAATAATAATGATCGATTGGTGCGAATATTTTGAATACGTTTTTCTCGAGGAATTTTGCCATTGTTATTGTTCAAATTTGAAGTTCATGAGCTAATGAGTAACAGGTTCTAACGTTTTACAACCTATAAAGAAATTTTTTTATATTTAGAACAATAGATCATTTATTTTTAAAGATAAATTGAAAATGTAAATAGATCAAGTCAAAGGGGTGCCGGAACCCTAATCATCCTGCAATAAAACACAGCATCGTATTTGCTATAGGCGCGTTCAGGGTTTCCCAAAAATAGTGTAGCCGGATAATTCGGAGATCAGGGGATCGCAATGTTTATGGATATTGGAATGTAGCCGTTCGTAGAAAAATTTGGCAACGTTTTGAACTGTTTTGGACGGACAAATCTTTTTGGATATATAGTAGTATCGTTAGAAACGTAAAACGAGGGGCTTTTGTTGTTATTTGGCGGAGGCGTTTTTAGATTGGAATATTTGTATTTTATTGTGATGTGAGAAAGTTTGGCCGCTCTCCATAGCCCCCGAGAGCCCACCGTTTAAGTGATTACACTTTAGGCTTACAGATTCGCTCGGAATTTTTTTCATTTGTACGTGAACTGAAAATACTCAAATCACGACTGTACCGACCCGCACGGCAACAGCCCCGAATCACCTCTAACCGAATTATAAATAATTATTTCACATCCATGTCACCGCGCTTGTGTGTAACACGCCGCGCACACGTCACGGTTTTCTTCAGGAATTCGGAACGATTAAAATCTATTGTTTCGCAAACTGTCATTTCCTGCTGTGCGGTGACGTCTTCCAATAACCGTTGGTCGGCCCCCCCCCCGCGGTAAAAGTATCGCGCAGTAAGTTTGCTGCTTCTTCGTTTATATATACGTTTTATATTATATGAAATAATTTCATCTTTGTAATGGAAGGTTGCCGCACAATCGATTTATACATCACGGGGTTTCCTTTTTCTATTTTATTACTATATACGGTTTTAGCGGTAGCAATTTGTCATTTTATTTTTATTTCGTTCACTCACGACTACTCGTTGGAACTCAACCACCGCCACCGTTGCCATCAAACCGTCTTCGGGCGCACCGCCGTTTTGTCGACCATTTAAGTTTAAAAAACAAACAAAAATCAGTATAAATAAACCGAATAAAAATAGGTAAATTTAAATGGAAAAAAAAAAAAACACCGTTTTAAGCCAGGGTTGGCACGAAAAAGCCCAACCCGAAAGAACCTGGGCTGCTTTTCTGGGTTAAACCCGTTCAAATTTTCAAAAACCCATTGAAAATACCCTGGCTGCTTTACCGGATTAAACCCACTAATTATTTAAAAAGAAAAAAAACACATTGAAAAAACCCCGGCTCTACCATAGGTAGATTCCACCTTTTTTTTTTTTTTTTGGTATGAGATGTGTTTTAGATATGCTTTATTTTTTTTCTAAGTATTTAGACCTCCAAAATAACTTAACAATAACAATAATTCAAAATTATTATAACATTAAAGGATTAAGTTAAATCAAATGCACGGTTGTAGATCAAAAGTTTGTTATTGTATTATTGATAAGATGAAAAATAGTGCAGTCAAAATATGAAAAAAAAAAAGAAAAAATTCAGATGGGTTAATTTAGGAAAACCCGGATTTTTTTGAGAAAAAACTGATGAAACCGACCACTTAAACAACTTCACATTAAACCCAACAGGTTTTTGGGGGTTTTATTGGAAAAAAACCCAAAAAAGCCTTATTGGTTAGGTTTTTTTCAATAAAGCCCCGGTTTTTGCCAACCCTGGTTTAAACGGTGTGCACGTAACATGCAATATATATATATATATATACATCGTATACTCGAGTTTAACCTTCTGACCTCCAGCGTTTTTCGATATCCGTCGACGTTGCCGCGCCGCCGTCGTCGACGTGTCGGAAACGTTCAAACACGCATATAATGTTACGTGAGCCGTGTTATCGTAAGTCGCGCGTTCCGTGGTATACCACTTCTTCTATACACCTACACATAGGTATAGCGCATATAATACATATTATAATATACATATCACTACTAATTTGTCATCGTGGAATTCGCCGAGTGTATATTATACGCCGCGTACAGGCGGTTGGGTTAGGATATATTATGTATAATATGGTAGTTGTGTAATAATCGCGCGTGGCGTGCGTCGTCGCGGGGGCGTATCTCTATTGCGGTCGGACGACGACGACGATGGCCTACGTTGTGGAATGAGGAGGAGAAGGCATGCGTCACTTAAATATTTTTTTGCGTCCGAAAATCGCGCAGACGTGGAAAAAAATCCGCGTCTGAACGACAGACGAGTTGACCGAGAAACGAATACCGCAGTAGTTCATGTCGCTACTTTTCGACGTCGGCCCGGTTGTTTGAAATAACGTGTGATATAAAAAAACAAAACAAAAAAAAAAAAAACTCAAAACGCGTTCATCGCCGCACATTACGCGGTCGACCGTGCGAATCAAAAACTCTCGTCTACTCCCGGCATCAGGTACTTTTCCCGAAATTTCATGGAGAAAAAAAATCCAGCGATATCGACCAACATAGAATCCAAAATTCTTTACAAATTATTCGAATGGTACAAACATAGATATGTATTCAATACATTTATTCAATAATATATTATTGAATGAATTATATTCAACAATAAAATACAATAAAAGGAGGGAATTATTGAATACATTATTAATTTGGTATTTCAAGACAGTGCATTTAGGAATACAAAATTCTGAATTGAAAATTTGAACTCATTTGAAGTAGACTAGATTGGGTTATATCTTTTCATTTTTTTTCCCTTCCATGAAATTTCGGGACAAGTACCCCAATCTCGTCTACTCCGTCGGTTTATCAATATTATCATCGTCTCGTCGTAATTTGTCGTCCTCCCGTCCAGGATAGTTGTTTTAAAAAAAAATAATAATAATAATAGGTAACACCGATTCACGCGTTTCACTCGTGCGCGCATTCGTCGACAACGATAACCATTTAATCCCGGTAAAGTTTTCCGATTTTGAGATTTCGCGTTTTGTCGCCGCGCTGCAAATATTATACACAAATACACGATTGTCGAACACCAGAGCGTCCTCTCTCAGTGAAGATTTGATCATAATGCTTTCGGTCGTTATCGTCGTCGATCGGCCTCTTGATTATGCGCCTGGAAGAGTGGGGGTGGGGTGGAGAACTATTACAGTATAATGCGCGCGTATAGCTATAATTAATGGCGTGCGCAGCATTAACGGCGGACATTGTCTAATGTCCGTGACGTTTACTGTAATAAATATCGTTTTCACGAGTCGAAAAAACAAAATCACTAATAACATTCTCAGGTATTGGTCATACTAGCCACACTAGTCACACGACCGAAAAAGTTCGTCCGAAAATATTAATTCAATTGAATTACAAAATGCTAATGTATTTAATTTTCGTATTTAAGTGGAAGAAAAAAAGAAAAAGCCGGACATACTTCGCACGGTGGGTGGGATTCTCTTGACGGGCGTATTGAATTTTGAACGAAGGAAGTTAATAATATAAAAAATTTTCTTGCGTCAAAATCTTTCTTATATTATTTTCTATCTATGTTTAAATTTTCATATAGTTCGGATCAAAAAATGATGGTTTCCGATTCGTTTTTGTCAAATTTTGGGTAGTTTTTTTTTTTCAAAAGAAATATTAAAGAATTGAGAAATTCAAAAAAAATGACCTCTCTAAAGTACAATCTAGGGCAAATCCGGTTTCAAAAAGTTACTGATCGAAACTTTTGGACAAGTATTTCCATACGAAAAGTTGTACACAGAAAAAAAAAATAAACATCATTGTAAAAACACTAGCTTCTTCACTTCGTTCACAATCTAAAAATAAAATTATTAATTACAATCGTGTGTGATTTACACTTTCATAGTTTATTGCGTTCTATGTTTTCTTCCAAGTATAAAAAAAAAAATAACGTGTCTGACATCCGAGCGCGGGTGTTTTTGGGGAGTGGTGGTCGAATTCCTATTTTTTTTTTTTTTTTTTTTTTTGTGGTTGAAAATGTGATTCTGTGCTGATATCGAGTAGCGCGAACTATTTTATTTGATATTTCTTGTGACATTGTGATTTAAATGATAATGGGTATGGATGTAAACGGTTTTTGAAATCCACATGACGTTAAAAGAAATGTTTTTTCGTGTTTTTTTTTGCAATTGAAGAGTCGGAAGGGTGGGTGCTATGTAACACTTTTTTGGATTTCATTTTTTTTTTTTTTTTTTTTGCGGAATAACGTGCTATGAAGCAGCCACCTCATTATATTTTTGGACTCAGGAAACTCCTAGATAATTCTTATCTTATAATTTTATAGTGTATAGAAACCCGCGATTTGATGATAGTTAATTAATTCTAATAAATAATAATTTATATATTAATATATTAATATGATATAATTTCGATCAAGTTCAAAGTTTAAAGAACGTGCTACTGCACAGTCCATATAATATTTGAAAGAAATTATGATACATTTTTGGTTTTTACTTAATACTGTAAAATTTAAGAATTGCTACATCATATCACGTTATTCCGGCCGACCCTTTAATAATATTATTTTATTCACATTATGCCTACATTATTATTTATTATCACGAATATTATTGTTTTTTTTTTTTTTTTTTTTTTTTTTATTTGAATATTTACTTTTGTAATACTCAATAAAGCATCATATAGTATTCAGTACATATATTATATGTGTGTATTAAGATATTATTCAAACCGTATTATTATAATATTTTTTATTAACAGCTACCATATTATATTATTATGGCATTTTTCTGGACAGATTTAATGACGCCGAACAACGGTAGTTTCACGCTCCGACAATCGCACATATGTGGATTGCCCGTGTCTCAGCATCCGTTATCGTACCGTTAAATAATATATTATTTTTATATAATATGTTCGGCGGTACACTGTGTATTCTGTTCATCGTCCGTGCAGCAGAATACAACAATACAACACCGCCGCACCTGTGTTTACCATATAATATCCGTGTGGTCGGCGGCAAGTGTTTTTTTTTTTTTTTTTTTTTGCCCGCGAACATAATATATTATTATCATTCGTCGCGAATTTTTCACTAAAAATACTATCGAATACTTACACAAAAAATATGTACCAGCGCATATTTGTGCGGATAAAAAAAAAAAAAAATAGTAAAAATATGACATATAAATACATAATAATATATTATTGCACAACGCGTAGTGCTTACATTGCACTTGTAATATTATGTTGTATCTATTATACACGTATATATATATATATATAAATAGGACAAGAAAAATGATTCACTAAAAACCTCCAATAAAGGCATTAAAAAGTTTCTAATAATGCTATAAAAAAAAAAAATGCTTTAATAAATAAAAATGCTAATAAAAAGTGACTTGAAAATGTAAATGTCTAACTGAAAAAGATTTTTAATACCGAAAAATAATTTACTTTTGAACGCTTTTACGTAAGTTCTAACAAATAAATTCTTAGAACGTCTAAATACAATTAAATATTTAGATGGAACACAAAAAAAATTCAAAAATGTTTTATTAAACTGTAGGCACTTGTTTATTATACTTTATAATATGAATACTCTTTAACACGTGTATAATTTTCTTTTTGTTTTATTTGTTTTTAATTTTTATTAATCTAATATAATAAATATAATAATATAATAATACCTAAATGTGCCAAAAATTTTCTAACATTTTTTTTCATCAAATTTTTTTTTCTTTTATTTATTAGATAAAAGAAAGTAAAGTAAAGTAAAGTAAAGCAAAGCAAAGTAAAGTATAGACAAGAAAGCACTGCTTCGCTCCGCGAATATTTTTTGCTCTTCGGATCAGATACTCCTGGTGGTGTGTTGAAAATGACGACTTTGAATTGTTCCTTTATATTATTAACTTCTCTTTCGTTCAGAACCGTCTTGTTGAAGAAATTAGATTTATCGTTTCTTTAAAATTAATAACACACCCTTCAAGAGTATCTGACCCAAGGAGCGAAATATGTCCGCTTTTTTTTTTTATTCTAAGTCAATCTGCATTTTCAATTTTAACCGTTTCCCATCGTCGCGTATACTGGAAACCCGTCGCGATTCCACGGCATTGGCTCTTGTTTGATGATCACTTATACGTTTTGAATATCGGTTATAGCGTAAATAAATCATAACAGAATACAAATTTCGTTTCATCGCGTTCGCTTTAAGTATAATATTTTATTCCTTTTTTTTTCCCCCCCGTCACCGCTCAAAACCGTTCTGTGAAACAAATTTATGATAATAATTATTATTCCGTCAATAGGGAACATCATCATAATATTACGTATATAATATCTTCCATTGACCCGGCGCGCCGCCAATAGATATTATTATAATCGTTATTATGATTTATTCATGTATGCGCCGAGTCCGTGAGCGCTTCTCGCGTAATTCGTTTTTTATTTCATTCACAATCCGAATAATCCCCGTGTACCATCCGCGGGCGAATTTTAATCATTGCCTAATCGCGTTACATAATACCGACAGGCCCGGCAAATGGTGAACTCATAGTGCAACGTCGTTGTTCGTTTGATGTGTTAATCGAGACTTAATTTTTAAGACCCCAAAATTGAATCTCTCATTTCAGATAGCCCCTAATCCACTTTTTCACTTTTCGAGACAATCAATAAAAACTGTGTCATGGATTTAAAACTCCCAAAAATACTTCACTACTTGCTCTTTCAGATAGTAGTGTATTTTTAACTAAATATCCTACTAAGAAAGTGGAAAAAACATTTTTTTGAATTTGCACTGGCAAAATTTTATTTTTGGCGTTTGGGGTGTTTCTGAAATAAACGGTTCAATTGACGTAGAGATCATCCGCTATAAATCATTTAATTTCAATATACTTCATCGTTATTATGACGTAGTGTAGATTACAGTAGCTATTAAAACTCTTTTGAAATTCCTCACATCGCGCGTAATGTGCCCGTGTAGCGCAAATGAATAATATATATGATGACCACGGGAGTAGGGGTACACCCGACATTAAAATATATTTGTCGTTGTTTTGATCAAACGGCAGTTCCGAGACATTTGCATATAGCGTGTTATTCCAGTCGTACCGGTAACGTAATTTTATGTTTTTAGAACCTTCCCTCTGGGAACGGTTTAATTTCACGTTTTTTACTTCGGGTATCGCATTTGTTTCATTTTCTTTTTTTTCCCTTTTTTCAAAAAACTATTCTACGCCATTGTTTTTTTTTTTTAATTTTTCGTTTTTATGTGCTAATGAATGCCTGCTGGAAACAGATAAAAAAACGTACTTCGCACCTTGGGTATTCTTTGTTCCTCGAGTGGGATACTCTTGTAATTGTATTGAATTTTAAGTAAACGAATAATCATTTCTTCAATAAGACGGTTCCATGCGCGGAGCATCAGTTTATTCAAGACAATTATTAACTCGAAAATTATACAGTTTGTAATGAAAACAAAACAATTTAATTTTTACTTGGCCCATTTTATGTATTTCTCATAATATATTGTCTATCTATATTTATATTTTTTCCTGAGTTTGGATTGAAAAAGATTTTTTTTCATTTTTCTTCATTAAATTTTGGCAAGTTTTTCCTCTAAATTTTGAATAAACTATTAAAAATTTCGAAAAGTGACCTCTTAAAAGTTTCATCTAAAGGCAAAAAATGGTGATTCAAAAAGTTGCTGGTCAAAACTTTCTGACAAAAGTTTTTCCACACAAAAACGTATACGCAATAATAATAATAAAAATCCGGACATACTTCGCACGATGGGTGTACCTCGCACGACGGGTGGTATTCTCTTGACGGGCGTATTAAATTTTAAAGAAACGATAAATCATTTCTTCAGTAAAACGATTCTGAACAAAGGAAGTTAATAATATAAGAAAAAAAATTTTTTTCAAAAAATGTCCAACATTTTTTTTCACATTATCAAAATTTCTTGCACCAAAATCTTTTTTATAGGATTTTCTATCTATGTTTAAATTTTCATAAAATTTGGATCAAAAAATGATGGTTTCCGAGTCGTTTTTTTAAAAAATTTAGTAGTTTTTTGTAAAA
>JAIPRM010000115.1:24908-43302 GCA_025469315.1 Stegophylla sp. TES_Ste_2020 | reverse complement strand
ATTTTGGGTAGTTTTTTCCAAAAAAAAAATTGTAGAATTGAGAAATACAAAAAATGACCTCTTTAAAGTACAATCTAGAGGCAAATTCGGTTTCAAAAAGTTATTGATCGAAACTTTTGGACAAGTATTTCTATACGAAAAGTTTTACACAGAAAAAAAAATAAATAAATAAATAAACAAACATCATTGTAAAAACACTAGCTTCTTCACTTCATTCAGAATTTATAATGAAAATGCGCCTGCGATTAAAATATAATTAATGCGTATATTTTGATTATACGATTTGCTTAATTAAAATATAACGGAATCCGCGTTGCTGTGCCCACGACGTTCAATCGATATCATTGTCGAACGAACGCGGTGCACAGATAATAATATACTCGCGGTTATTGACTCGCGAATTTAACGCGTTTCGTTTCCCCCAGGTGCAGTAAATTAATACTATATATCGCAACAACAGAACTAACACAATAATCGCAATCGTTTATAGTCTGACGGCGTTTATATGACGTGGTTTCGACGTGTGAGCAACGTGCGGTGAAAAATACGGAATTAAAACGCGCGTTATGTGTCACCCGCCTAGTAGTAATTTCAGACTCACATAACGAGTGTGTAATTTTATCGCGTACCTATTTTTTTTTTTTTTTTGTTTCAAACATATAATAATATTATTATGATACAACAATGCGCTTTTCTGCGCGCGCGTTGCTCGCTGGGTGACGTTCAACTCCTCGGACAGTGCATCGACTTCGAGGACAAAGTACTATGTGTGATAATTAAAAAAAATAAAATAAATAATTTTTTCGGAAAAAATCCTACGTGGGTATTGTGTTACTTTATTTAACAATTTTTTGTTTCGTCATTTCACACAACGTCAATTATATTTGCATATTCTTACCGTACAAATAAAGTACATTAATAATAATTATTATTATTATAATGTGCTTTCACTTAAATGCGTAATTCGCGCATAAATGTAGTCGGTGCTGTGATTTCGCGTCATAACTCATAATAATAAAATGATATTATGTTGTACGCACGTCGTTTTGTCCGGTGTACGACAGCAAAAACGTTTTATTATTCACATCGTTCTCTTCGTGGCGGCCCCGACATTATGATAGCTCGGGATGAAATAGCACTATACTGCAGTATAACGCGCGAAATTTTAGGTTCTGAACAAAGTGAAGAAGCTAGTGTTTTTACAATGATGTTTATTTTATTTTTTTGTGTACAACTTTTTGTATGAAAATACTTGTCCAAAAATTTCGATCAGTAACTTTTTGAAACCGGATTTGCCTCTATATGATACTTTAGAGAGGTCATTTTTTGAATTTCTCAATTTTTCAATTTTTTTTTTTTTTTTTTTTTTTTTGGATGAAACTACCCAAAATTTGACAAAAATGACTCGGAAACCATCATTTTTTGATCCGAACTATTTGAAAATTTAAACATAGATAGAAAATAATATAAGAAAGATTTTGGCGCAAGAAAATTTTGAAAAAGTGAAAGAAGAAGAAGAAAAAAAAACGTACCCTTTATTTATTCTTTGTTCATCATTCGCCGTATCTTCAGGGTGCCACGTGTGTATTATATTATATAATATACTTACAAATCACTGTCAACTATTAATAATAACGTTCACCCCCCCCCCATATTCAATTATTATCCGAATCACTAATTTCATTATCACGGATATTACACATTTCTGCGCTTTCACTCCTAAACCGAACAACGGCCAACGCCTACGCCATCAATATTGTCTATTTCGCGGTATATTAATTTATTTACTCGCTTAACCCCTATACGCGGAATCATTGTTCGGTCCCGATAAAATTCGTTCTATATAAATCTAACGATCCGTATGATGATTGAAAAGAAAATTAATATTATTATTATTGTTAATAATTATTATTTTTAACCTACCTCTCCTCCCTGGGCTCTTAGAAAAAAAAAAACCGTTTGTATTCAATGCCAAAGCAATACGGACGAGGTAGATTAAATTTTCGGACGGTATTCTAAACACGCGTTACAGTGAATTACGACGAAGTCAGCTGTGTTGTATTCACGAGCTAAATTATGTTCATTTACTCTCGGTATAGGTGTGCGACTGTTTTATCAACGGCCCAACAGCCGACCGGGAAATTGAATTATTTGCCACGTTAATTAGTTAAATCACTGGGTGGTGCAGTATTGTTGCTTGTTACACGATTGCCGACCGTTTTCCTATCCCTCTCTCCCCTCCTGCCACGTGTTCGTGTCCGGCCGAAAACAATCCACTACGCTTTGTCGCCGTACACAATTTATGACCAGTTTTTGACAGGTCACATAGAGGGGTTCGCGCGAATGTAATTCCGTTGAATTTGACGTCTAAACAACCGTTCGGGGTTTGATTAAAGTTTTTTTTTTCCACCGTTTCACTAATGTGAATATAATTTTGTAAAATCGTGACAGTTTGAGATTAGCCCGGAGGCAGGTGGTTTCCCCCATTTGGAAACCCGTCACGATGGGTATTTTCTTTTACTACGCCCGCGGGCTGCTGCCCGAGTGTGATATCGAGTTTTCCATTATATTATTATAATAATGCTCCGAATGTAATGATATATAACAGTCACGCGACCTTTTTGTTTTTCAGCTTCTGACCTGGAATCGATTCGCGCGCTGTTCAATGAAAAAGAAAAAGAACTGACTATGGCCGTGGCCAAAGTGGACGAACTGACTAGACAACTGGAAGACGTGCAAAAAGGACGAGGCCATTCGCAGACCACTTCTCCCGCCTCCATGGAACTCGACAAATTACGAGCTGAACTATTGGTGAGTCTCGTTCATCGGTATAAAATATTATTATTAGATTATAATCAAGGACATGATGTCGTCCCTGGAATACGAAGTGTCAAATGTGAAAATTGCAAATGAAATGGACGTTTAAGGGTTATTTTTTACAACGTTGGTTATTACTTAGCTGCCGATGTACTCGCAAAAATAATTTATTTATGTCTGAATATTAATAATAAATACTAAATAACACACTATGATTCTGTGGTCATTTCAATCGATAGCGTTTTTAATAATATAATTTATCCGTATTCGCAAACGGAACACTTTCTGTTATAAATCGTGTCTAAGGCCACAGTCATTTGTTTGTGGTTTTAGCAGTGAGTGTCATATCCTTTAGCGCAACACGGAAAACTTTTTTGGGGGACTAATGTGTTTATTTTTATTGGTTTCGCCTCCGAAAGAGGCATTAACCTTATGTAATTCTCAAAAATTCTGGGGGCTATTAGTAGTTTTCAGGGTGCTAAACCCTCCTCTAAATGCGCTTATGGTCATATCCCCGGCGGTATTTAAAACCGTAAACTCATTGGTAACAGTTTTATAATAAAAAATATGTATTAAGTAAAACACACTAACAACTGTTATTGTTCTAAAGTATCGGAACAAGTTGGGCGAACAGCAGACGGCCAGGCTGGTACAGCAACGCGAGGTGCTTTCCAAGAGACAAGAGGAAATGGCGTCCATCGACCGGCGAATATCGGAACTGCAAGCCAGGCTGCACAGAAAGAGACTGCTCAACCAACAGTTGGCCAATCAGATTCAGGCCAACAAACCGGGACAGAATAACAGGCGAGTAAATCATTTCGGGCGGGCATCACGCGATAATAATATACACTGTACATTGATAGAGAGCTTCACTGCACTCGCTAGACGTGTAATTCAATTTCGGTTGCCGCGAGATTGTAAATTACACACTATTAATGAATATTGATTTCGTTCTTGGCACGAGCGAATCTGCTGGTGTACTATATATATATATATTGTTCGCGGTTACCCGCGTTGAGGGCACTTCACGTCCATCTCTCTCTCTCTCTGTGAACGCCTCTTAATTTAATCAAAACATAATTTACGGCGTTGGCTCTCCGGATTCCACCACGTCGAATTTCGGTTTTAACGCATGCGCGTTCCTCTGCAATGGGTATCCCGCCCCCTTTTCCGCGCGTCGTGATTTCACAACAGGGGGCGGGTGAAGGGATGGTGGGTGTACAATTACGCGTCGAAACGAAAATATGTCTGTTACACGTGTTTTTTGTCTCCTCCGCGTTTTCAGATCTCTCGGCGGCGGTCCGGGCAAACAAATGATGCCGCTGTGCGACGGAAAAATGAGCGGCGGCAACGTTGCGGCCGTCGAACCGTTCAACCACGTACCGGACGTGATGAGCAAGAACTCTCAGCTGCGCAAGTCCGAGGATAACATCCTGAGCCACGGGACGACGACGGGTGGCGGTGACCCGCAACAATACGGCGGCGGTGGCCGGTCCGGCGGCAGGCCGGAGTCGAAATCGCTGTCTCAACAGCCTCTGATTCAGAAACCCTTGTCGGACCCGTATCAGCAGCAGCACCAGCAGTATCAGCCGTCGAGCAATACCAACAATTACAACAAGACCGACCACCTGCAGACCAACGGCGACTTGGCGTACTTTGGCGGCAGCAAGTTCGACCCCAAATACCAGACGCTGCCTTACAATACCAAATTTTCGCCGTTGACCAATTACAACAACGGTAACCACTCGCAGCAGCAGCAGCAGCAGCAGCAGCAACAACTTCAGCAGCAGCAGCAGCAGCAGCAGCAGTGGTTCGGTCAGCACGATGAATTGTCCGACGACAACCGAGACCTAGTCAATAACAACGCCGGTTACGGTGCAGGCGATCTAAAAGCCAACGGGATCGCGCAGAGCAAAAAGTCGGTTTTGACGGGACAAGAGTTGGCGAGACTGGGACAAAATTTGCAGATGCAGAGTTCCAGTAGACCCGTCAACATTCAAGTGTATCACACGAAACCGCTCACATCGTCTAACCTCGTGTCGTCTCAAAGGTAACACGAATAACAATCGCTTTTTTTCGTGACAATATTCTCGACTCATCCGTGTGTACGTTTTATTAATAGGCCTTTAAACTATTCGTTACATCCTCCGGTGGTACTGACTACTAGGAGTCAACCAGTCGGCGGGACCGGCATGAGTAATCATCAGGTGAGAACACGTTTTTTTATTAATTGCTATATTCGATTGATGTTTTTTCGTTCGGCATTAAATCGTTTTCAATCATTCAATTACTTGCGTACTAGTTTCTAATTTTTTTTTTTTTTTTTTTTTTATATGGACGTGCCCGATAAAAACTGTAATTCTCACTGACTCGTGAAATAACACACGTTCTCTCGTTTTCTGTGCAAATAAAAGGTGGTTATGAAAAATATAATGATTTACACCCACACTAACCGCGTTCACCGTGCGCCTCTGTACACATAACGCCCCGAACAATTACTACGAGGGTTCGTAGTTCACGAACTATAAAAACACAACAAGCGTGTGTATGTTATATAAAAAAAAAAAAAAAAAAACCGTGTAATTATATAAACTTTAAATATGTAGGTAGCTGAAAACTTTGAATGGTGTTATTAAAACCGCGAAATATAGGTTAAGATATGAAGAATGAAAAATGTTTGAACAAGTTGCATTAAAAAAAATGCTCGTACAAATTTAAAAAGTACACTGAAACTAGATATACTAGAACAACACATTTTCTTTCTTCTTTTTTTTATATGAAAAATTTATTTTTAGATTATACAGAGTTCAAAAGAATAAATAAATCTATCTACCACCTGTAAGCTAGCTTGTGATGGTGGTAGAGAGTTAAATTTTCTATTAGTTACAATAATATAATTACATAATAATCTAACAATATAATAAAATAAATAAAGTTCAAAACAGTATCAAAGTTTCTTTACAAAATAACAGTATATAAATACTAATCTAATAAAGTAAATAACCAATTAACAATCAATTTGTTGAGATTTGACCTTTTAACCTTTAACTTTAAATCGAAAAATGCATAATAATTTTACAAAATTTTCGTGTCTTACTGTCACTCAACGAGTACTATTTTTCATTTAGTTTAAAAATAACCGTACATGATTAAAACATTTATATAATATTATGATTTACATATTATAATGCGTAATTCATATTCGTTTCGTACGCCGTGGCGATATATCGAGTACCAAATTATTAATTAGTTACTATTAACCAGTTAATTGGGTCTGAGTGATTTTGATACGCCTGGAAAATAGAATCTCCTCAAATATCAATCATTCACCTGCGCCAAATCGAAATATTAAATTTATAGCACATTTACGTAGAATTCCATACGTATTCAAATATGCCTATAATATATTGGCAAATATTATTGTTATTGCTGCTATATTCGATTTCATATTGTAAAAATTATTTATTATTAACATTTGAAATTAAATTTTTCAATATACATTTTATTTCCGTAGACTACAAATTATAGTTTGTGTTAAAACCACCTAAAATAAAATATATTTATATTCATATAATTCTTGCACGGTGGATCGTAACTAATATATTTACGGGACTTAGTAGGGTCACTAGGACTATACCCGAAAACATGTTATGTATGGGATTCAGTTTGCCACAGTCCCACAGTGGATTTATCGTCGAGTACGTGGGGTATATTGTAATGTTTTCGAAAATCAGGTCTTAGAACACATAGTATTAGAAAAGTCTTCTAGTCAAGAACCTCAGTTATCATTTAGAAATTCAATGTTTTATAAAGAATTATTAAATATTTTAAAAATAAAGCGACCAAAAAATAAATATAATATAACTGGCGTATTTGAAATTAATACAATTATTCGATACATACATTTCCGATGCGTACACGAAACTGGTGTCCCACGAGGATTTACCCAATACGAAATCTCCTAATATTATATGAATATAATCAAGTGCTGTTTTTATTTTTAAATGTATATGAGAATCACGGGGACAGCAATATTTCATATTTTCATTGACTATTATGTTTCGGTCAAAATCATTTAAATTTCATTACATATTGAATAATTTCAACTCGATTAGAATATTTTATTTTACTGAAATGTTGCCGTTTCAACGTTTTGTTTCTATTCGTCTAATAATTACCATATAGATATAAATAGATTTTTTTATAATTCTCGTCTACCATGCGAGTCTTAGTAAGTCGTAAACGCGAATTAGTAAATCGTAAATCCAAAAAGCAGTCGCGTGTGTTGTATGTACGTCCGACATTATTCGCCGTATTTTGCCTAACTAGTGGAATATTGTTTCCGAAATATTGCTCACAGAAACCGACCAGCAGCGTGTCGCCCATTTATCAGACGTCCTCGACCAAGGTGCAACCGGTGCAGCCACAGGTGCTGTTGAACACCGTGCCGCCGTCGAACCATGCGACGGGCAAAGAATCGAAACTCCAATCGGCCGGCGGCGAGCTGCAACCGGTGGCCGCCGCCCCGACGGACCGGCGGACAGGCAGTCCGCCGACCGTCGGGAAACCGGCGCTGCCACCGAAACCGCCACCGCCACCGCCTCCGACGTTGAGCAAGACGTCTACGCCGCCGCCGCCGCCCAGACAAAACGCTTACCACCATCTACCTCATCAGTACCATCACCAGTCGGCGGCGGCGTCGGGGGACGCGTTGTCGGACGACAGCGGCGGCGGCGGCATCCGCTCGTCGTACTACACGGCCGCCGCGGTCGACTGCAGGCCGCCGGCGCAGCACCACCAGCACCAGCACCAGCACCAGCACCAGCACCACCAGAAGGACGTGACGGCACCGCCGCCGCCGCGGATACCCAACGGCAACGGGCCGCCCACGGGCGTCGTCAACAAGTCGTCCGCGGCCGTCCACTTCGGCAACTCGGTCGACTCGTCCGAATCCGACAACTCGTCCAGCTCCGCGTCCATGCGGTCCGTGTTCGGCAACGCCGTCAAGTAAGTGTGCCGGCCAACGCTATGAGTTTTTGGAAAAACATAAGTTTTTCCGTTCTTATAACCATATATATGATGATCAGGGTTGGGTGTTCAATTCAAAAAAAAAAAAAAAATAATAACTTAAAAACTCAAAAAATGCATTAAACGTTTATTTACAACAGCTTAAAAGTAAAAAAAAATGTATTACAGATATATTATATATATATATTTAGAATAAGGTTGTATTTATTTCATTCGCCGTCTGTAGATTAGTACTTACTTTCCAAAATAATTGACAATAATTTGTTAATTAAACTTAATCGAACTCGTGAAGTAAAAATAGCAAAATACCGGATAAATCGAAAATATTCTTGAAAGATTCAAACGACGAACGAAATAACTAGATAAAATAAATAACTAATCCATTTAATTTTTTTCTCTTGTCGATTTTCGATAAATTCGTTTTTCCACCCCGATAAAAATTATATGTTTTCAAATGTTATGCCGACGGGAAAATCACGCGATTCCTAACATCTTCATCGTAGGGAGTCATCGATGTAAAAATCGATAAGTGAGATGTTTTTGAAACGATCAACGAACGGTTTCCGTGTTTTCAAGATTTTGTCCACGCCCTCGCCCTATCTGTTCGATCGCGTATCGAGCGTTTCGCATTTATTCTCGAACTTTTTAAACTGTTGTGTGAAATTCCCCCGGCCGAAACCAGGTGGTCAACCTTTTGACAAGTCGATTAACCGATTTGATAAATTTCCGCGCTGTAATAAAAACACGGCAGATTTACACGGTACGAGTCTATAAATTTTACGTTTCACCAGTGTTTTTCTTACGAGCAACCAAGTCCGCGCGGATTAGTCTCGGAGCTTATTGAAATCGTTTGTAAGAAAAAAAGTTTTTCCACAATCCCCAGCGATTTATCAAAAATGGAGTCGTGCGATCGTCACGTTCGCGCGTCGTCGGTTTTAACCCCGCGTATGGTACGCCGCTGCTACGCTCTCATAAATTATTATTTAAACGCGCGAACATACTTGTTGGCAGGACCGGCATTGCAAATATTTGCTCGCAAGAAAAAACCACGTCTCGGTGCTTCTCCCCCCCCCTCCCCATTAGTTCAAGTCTTATACATATTTTTTTTTTTCATAATAAATAATAAGGAATTCTATCAAAACGTTATAACGTGACCATGAAGGTTATGCGTTATTAACAATAATTATTAATAATTAAAAGTTTTACATGAAAAAGAAAAATCTAATACATTTTTTTACCATACAATAATTATGGTATTTAATTTTGATTTTTATGTACTACAAACATTTAAATTAATAATTAATCTAAACCTAAAGAGTTTTACACGCCTTTGATTTTGTAAATTATTTTTTGAAATCTCAGAAGTCCATTATGTTTGTCATCTATTGTCGTTTCGTTTAATATGTAATAATGATAATGAGGCACCTTGAACGTACATACACTGGTCGTCCAACCCTTACGTCGGCCTTGAGCAGATAGGTGTACGTGACCGCCAACACTGCCCCGTTTCGCTGCCGTAGACGATTCGCCATTAGGATCGTGACGGCCGTGACGCTGAAACGGCTTGAACGCAATGTCGGAAGTGTTTCGTATAAATCGTATAAAACGATACCACCATCGCCGCCATGTTGCATTAGTATCACGTCTCTGACGTTTTCGCAAAAGCAGAAAAAGGAAAAAAAAATTAAAATTTCTACTATCGCCTTTCCCGTATCCGTACTACAATGCCCATTATAATAACTACGGAACAGATTTATGTGCACATAAAAACCTCAAAATATACTTCTAAAAATATTACAATATGCTACGAAATTCGCATTTTTTTTTTTTTAAACACGCGCTTAAAATTAAATATAATAACATTTGATTTTTGTGGATGTAATTATGGAACAACAAAGGGTATTAAAAAAAAAAAAATGTAATTTCTTTATTTTTTTATCAATAAAATTTTTGATCTTTACTAAAAACATTCTTAATCTATAAAATATAAACCCATATTAAAGCAAAGAGAGAGAAAAAATGTTTCATTTGACGTTGCAAGTCGTTTATCGAATTTTTGTGGTTCTAAAAGAACGCGAGTTAAAAAAAAAAAAAAAAAACGTGAAAACAATGAATATGCATCGTTAAACCACGAACGTGCATTAAAATATTGAAAATAAGAAAAAAAAGATGTTGAAATATGCGAAATTTGTGATATTTGATATTATTCTAATGACAATAATCGAAATGTGCATTACGTTTCTTATCAGATTTCAAATAATAGCTCGTTTTGATCAATGTAATATATGCATTTAAATAATATTATAAATCCGTTAGCCAATAATGATAATATCGAACAGACGTAAAGGGTTGGCGGCGTATATCGTATTTGTATAGCGGTTCCCGATAAGGATGCGCGTACCAAGACCTTTCTAGTTGATTAAATAGTCATATTTTTTTTCTCGCTATTATCTCCATCGAAATTTTCCATTGCCGTTTATCGCGATTTTAATACACAATAAAAATATACGTTCCAGACGTGTTTCGAGTACTTTACGTCATTTTCATAATATTTTAAAATGAAAAACCCGTGATATATAATAGAAATAAATGAAAATAAAATAAAATCAATGTATAGTTATTACACTGTATTATGTTAGAATATTAAGTAACAAAATAAATAGGCAAATAAAATAAACTTAGCCCGGATTATTATAGTTTTATTTTTTTTCCATTAACGATCGGTTTCGATTAGGAAAGGGTTCTCGAACTCTTCGAACCATCGAACACCTCGAACTTTAAGAAATTCGAACAGTTCGAAATTTGAGAAAAAAATAAGTTCGAATTGTCAACGCTGTTTCCTTTCAAATTCTGATAATAAGTGATGAATATCAATTAAATGCACGTGTCAATAAGTGTGGTTAAATAATATTTTTGTTTTTTTTCCGTATTCATTTTTTCGCATGGTAATTAATTACTTGTCCAAAAGGTTGGACCAGTAACTTTTTGAAATCGGATTTTTATTGATTAATAATACGCGACTATAATATTGTTGTTATTGGTAAATTTTCAAACGTTTTAATTTTTTTGAAGTTCGGAAAAGTTCGAAAGTTCGAATAAAATTCAGATTCGAATTCGAGTTCGAGTTGGAAAAAATCAATGTTCGACCCGTCCCTAGTTTCGATTTTAAAAATAATAATTTTCCTTTCGGTCTTTTTTTCGCAGGAACGGTGGACATCATCAGCTGTTGG
The DNA here is from genome assembly GCA_025469315.1 of Stegophylla sp. TES_Ste_2020. Classification (NCBI taxonomy): domain Eukaryota; kingdom Metazoa; phylum Arthropoda; class Insecta; order Hemiptera; family Aphididae; genus Stegophylla; species Stegophylla sp. TES_Ste_2020. Next base: position 32,227 of record JAIPRM010000115.1, on the reverse strand, counting down.
ACGGCGTTCGATCGTTGAACGTATCGGCCAAAGGGACGCTTCCGGCCGCACCGCCGCCGCCTCCGCCGCCACCACCGCCGTCGTCGGTCGCGTCGTCGTTGACCGATCCGGCCAGAGAGCCGCAGCAGCAGCAGCAGCAGCTATCCAACAACGAAGCCAACAAACCCGCACCGTCCAGACTGTCGTCGTCGGTCCACCTGAGTCGGACCACTTCGTATCCGGTGACGGAAATCGCCGGCGAGACGACGGTCGGTGGCGGCATCAAGACCAACCTGGTGGTCGTCAACCAGCAGCTGCACCAACAACTCCGGACGTCCGTCGCGCCGTCCGCGCAGCAGCAACAGGCGACCGTCGTCAGCCTCGCCAAACAACCGGCGGACTCCTCGGCGGCGGCGGCGGCGGCGTCGGGCCAGGACGAGACGGACAGGGTGGTGCACGCCGTGAGCGTGGCGCAGCGCATCGACGAGCTGGAGACCAGGTTCGGCGGCGGCGGAGGTGGTGACGGTGGCCTCAGTGGCGGCGGCGGCGGCATAGGGTGTGGCGGCGGGTCTTCGTCCACCGACGACAACAGCACCAGCAATCACAGTTCGTCGTCACCGGACTCCGGCCAAGACTCGGGCAGAGACGACATATCCGGTAAGTCATCGTCCGAACCCGCCCTGTCGTGCTAGGTAACTCCCTAACTTGGTTAGGTTAGGTTACTCGGGCCCTGTAATAACTTAAGTGCTCTTAAGTACTAATTCAGAAACGCCCCTAACCCGTTTAATCATCTGGCTTATCGGATTCTATCGGTTTCGAAAACGTGTTTTTGTTGAAATTTTATGGTTTTCAAAAATTGACAAAAAAGTCAAAACAGGATTCATACAAATCCTGGAAGTACTCAATAACCTAGAATTTCATATGTCCACTCGATATCCCGGAAAACTACTCAAATTTCGCTTAGAGATCTTGATTTATTTTAAACGTACGATATACCTAATATTTATAAAGAATTGGTTTGGAAATATTAGCATTAACCCTAATTAACATGTCCGTTTGGCTCTTCGGGATAATAATTTATTTTATCGGATATTATTGAATTATATTTAATATCAGTTTTTCTAATCGATTTCACGCCACTCTGGACTGTTGTTTGAAATAAGAATCGTCACTACTACACGATCGATTATTGTGGACTGTATGTAACATGTTTCGCTCATTATTTGTTTTCATTTGATATGTTAAATGTATGTACGCTTTGGGCGCGTGCACTTTATTTTCGATTTTTTATTCTGCTATTTATATTCACCAAAAGAAATTCTAAAAAGTACAAAATAATTGTACAGTTACCTTAATTTCCACAGTTGAAACGGATATATCGAATGATATTATAACGAGTTTACGTTTAGAAAATAGTATTTAACGATATTGTGTGAATTCGAAAAATAGCTTTTTCTAGAGTAGATTTATATTCTCTTTTACTCGCGAACACGCTTAGAGACTCGAATGGTAGTGCACTTTCAACACGTAACGTTTGATTTTTAGCGGCAAAATTTTCACCGTGTCTATAACGTTATACAGTTATTATTATAACAACTATTGTGTGAAAAAACGATTTTCGCATAATATTTTGTACACACGACTACTGACGTATCGCGTCAAAGCAATATAATATATGCAATAAATCGTTTCGCCACTCGAATCCGTAGCTCTCTCTCTCTCTCTCTCGCTCTTAGTGTTTTTTTTCCCCCGTATCAAATTCGCTCAGTGTTACAGGTACCTACGTCAGACTGTATAAAACGTTTCTCATTTTTTGTCAAATGCAATCTAGGAGTGTTGGAGGAACTCAAATAGCTATTTTTTTTTTTTTTTATCGTAAAACAAAAGTTTTCCCGCGTTTCGTATATACAGGGTGTCACAGTATGATTAGACAAATTCTGTAACTTTTGTTCTATTAATAATTTGAAAATTATTACTACGGCAACAACGCATACCTTATTTTTTTTAGGACCAAAATTTTCAAATTTGGAATTTCACACTACAGTTTTAGAAAAAATTCAAAATAGCCATTTTGTAAAACCTGAATTTTAGAGAAAAATATTGGTGCTTAGGCCTTTATCAGTCTTTATCAGTCTATGGAACGAAACGGTTATGTGTGGGTCCGTATTATCGCCGCGATAAGTTTTAAATTAAAAATTAAATTAAATTAAAATTAGGTTAATCCGTTCATTCTATACAATTTTTTTTAAGTTTGTGTGAATAATTTAATAATTTTTACCTAATACGTTATAATAATATGTCTGAATTTCTCCACTCGAATCCGTAGCTCTCTCTCTCTCTGTTTCTCTCTCTCTCTCTCTCTCTCTCTGTTTCTAAAGTTTCCCCCCTCTCCCGTATCAAATTCGCTCAGTGTAATATAGGTACGCGGACTGTGTATAAAAAACGTTTCTCGTTTCTTGTTGTAGAAAACCAATCTAGGAGTGTTGGAGGAACTCATATATACTTAGCTATTTTTTTTTTTATCGTAAAACAAAATTTTCGTATTAGACATTACTCGCGCGCGTTTCATATATATATAATATTATATTTATCTTCGACGCGTTCGGAATTCGAGCAAACGCAACGCACTGCTATTATAGCCGTACGTATAATAAAATACACTCGAGTGTAGGATAAAAAAAAAAATATATATTTTATTCGTACACCGTATGATAGAACACGTTTGTCGAACGACGATCTCGGCACAGAGTAGTACTCGTACAATTCGGTCTTAACAATAAATATACGAAATATCCATCGGATACAATTTATCTCCGGCGACGAAACGTTCGTGTAATGTATACATATATATATGTATATATATAAGGAAATTGTGATCTGTCTGCGGCGTATAGTGGCGTATGCAAATCGCAAATCCGTGTGGCTCGATAACCGCTGCTGCATTGTATCGCGTAATAAGTTTAATGTTTGGAAGATATCCTCCTATATGCGGGGGTCGTTTAGGCTAATGGATTCCGACGTCGAGCTCCAAGAGCCAGAGTGTATAGTAGTTATAATAATATACACTTTTAGTGCTCTGTACGCTATATTATAGTATAATGGGTATATAACGTTGTGCGTAAATTTGAATTTGATTTAAATTCATTCTACCATCAACCCCCCTCCCACCATCCAGCACCAACCCTTCCCTGACCACCACCACCACCACCACCACTGTATACAGAGCACATATACACCTATGACGGTGAAACGATAAAATCCGCTGTTTGTCAGATGCTGAGCGTGTGGATATACGGTTGGAAAATATAAACTGCTTTCGGCTCGTATTTTTTCCAAACGGTTTTACGGTCCTTTCGGGAGGAAAAAACGAAATCGTTGCAAACCGACCATTTTCAAACGTTTGCTCCGAGTCGAAATACCGTTTACGGCAATCCTTATATGGGTTTACGATTATATACACTGTAATTACATAATATATTATTTCATTTTGATACTGCACGCTTCGTACGTGCTTAATGTGTTGGTATTATAATATATCGCGAGGAGTTGATAAAACGGGGGAAAAAATTTAGTTCCGCACGATAAACACGAGTATATATTCTAAGTAATTAAAATTAAATTGTATGAAAAAAAAAAAAAAAAACGGTTTTATAGAGAGAGACCGAAAGCGTAATAATATTTTAATAAGGGTTCAAACGCATTCAAACGAAATTTCACCTTTTCGTTTAAATGTATGCAACGAGAATATACGTAATATAATATGGCAATAAATAACCTTAACCCTTGATGTTATGACGCTATAAACATTTTTATTATTATACAGTTGAATAATGGCATAAAAGTCGCAAAGTCTGTCGGTATCGATGTCGGTTGTTTTTTTTTTTTTTTTTTTGAAACAAGAGGAAAACACAACAGTGCTTAGTTAAAATCATACGAGGAGCTATTATACGTATTATGAATAAAAGTAATTTACATTCACACATTTTGTAGGGTTTGAAAATTAAACTATTTAACAGAAACAAAAAAAGAGAGAGAGAAAGAGAAGAATGAAAAAAAAAACCTTTTATTTGCTTAAAATTATGGTTTTTGTTTTAATCGTGGTTTTATGCGTTAAAAAATTTGGTTCCGACGTGATTAAAACGTTTTTATTCTTGTTTTAATATCATTTTTTCCACACGATATAATATAACTTCAGAGTCATAAGAATAATTTTCAGAATAATTTTATGATAACATTAAACACACGTTTCACCCGAGTCATATCAAACAGAGTTAATCGAATTTTTAGTTAATCTTATAAAAAGCAGACGATAAGTGTCAGAACACAGTAACAGTGATGTGAACAGATCATGTTTTTATTTGTGACTTAAGAAATAATAAGAACACGAAGCAAAAAAAAAAAAAAATTATAACGCGAGAAACCTTTTCGAAAATTATTTTTACGACTCGAGATTTTCGAGAATATCTATAAATTCACGCGTTTGCGAAAACATTTTATGCAACAGCAGTCCTTTTGTGCGTGAGAGTCCTGGCGAAACTATAGTGTTTTTTTTTTCCATTTTTTCTCGTTCAAAATATAACGACAAAAAGAATGAAAGCTGTAGCAGCAGAAGCGGATTCGACAGCTGTTACGGATAACGCGCGTCGACGACGACTTAAGACGATATTTATCGTCGTATACAGTGGCGTACGCAGAGGGGGGGGCTAAAGGGCCGAATCCCTCCCCATCGTCCGTATTATATTTTCTTTCGAATTAGAGATAAAATTTAAATAATTATGTTAGAGTTTCATTTAATCCCTTTTAAGCGTGTTATTTTCGAAATTTTCCTGAATTTTTTCTATTGCCTATATTGATTTTATTAATTTAGAGATAAGTCCAAAATAATGATCCTCAAACTAAACAGACGGATTTTTTTTAGAATTCGCCATAGTATTCGTCGGATTTAACAAAATTATTTTAAACAAATTAACCTTTATTTAAATGTGGAAATTTAAAAATATTATAAACTTTTAGTTTCATAATATCACACAATCGCAGTGGTTTTTAAGTTTTATGTACTTCCACATTATATCTGATAGAAATTCACTCAGTGGGGTGTTTGATGCGGGGATGAAAACAACCCTAACGTTTTACCACGGGGTGAAAACGGTGAATTTACCCTAATATACCGAGTTTAAATCAAATGACACTAGAAATATTTTTTTCCATATTAACCCCTCCCCAGGTAACTGTCTCAGTTCGTTGTCGTCGCGGAATCGATCTAGTCCTATTATTATTATTATTATTATTATTATTATTATTATTATTATTATTGCATTATCTCAAAACCACCGCGGTGGTGGCGCGTCGACAGGAACCGATATACGCGCGTATAAGTAATAAGTGTATACACACACTACGTTTTAACCCAGATTACTTAGAAATTTAACTCCGCCGCCGCAGTAAACCGCGATCGCGTGTTCGTGTCCCTTTCATGTATACGTGTATAATAACAATAATAATAATAACAATACACACACGTATGTATAATATGTAACGTGCTCGGCTCTATACCTGCAGAAACGGCGGCTTGCACGCGGGGTATATAATGTGGCGCGAACGTCGGTAAAAACGTTTCTCGACGTACAGTTTGTGTGCTGACGGTGGTAAACGCACGCACAGTTTTCGCTTTGACCCGGGCGTGTGTTCAATTATATCAGACTTTAACTGCGAAACGCGAAACCGTGATGGGCGTCGTCGTGTTTGTGCGTGCGTGCACTTTAGTTCGCCGACCGCGTTAAACACACGCCATGCCATCATATTCGTTGTGCACCGCATTGGACGTGGGGGTTGTGCAAGAGGGCGGTGGTATGCATTTGCACAACCCTGCGAGTCCTACCTCATTTTACGGATTGATTTTCGAATAACGATATTAATTTTCTATGCGAATGCAAAGTCGTTTAAAATTAAACAGAATTTATATTTTATTGTCGTGTAATGGTAAACTTTGAGCATTCGTCCCGGATGGTTTTTGTATTATTCTAATGTAACTTATGAATTGGGATCGAACGGATATTGGTTCAATTGAAATTAGATTACACACCCCCCCCCTGTAGAGCGTTCTTCTTTGACAGATTTCTGAGAGTTATACACTTACAAGTCAGATCTCTGCGTTAAAATCCTATTTGATTTATATGCGATCTGTAAGTAGTTTTTTTTTTATTAACACTTCACTGCAGTCGCGTTTAGCTGTAGCTTTTATATAAGTTACCTTTAGGGTAAAAAAAAAAAAAAAAAAAAAAAAAACGCTATTAAATTTCGTTATGTAGTAAGTATTGCGTTTTGTAAAAATATCGAAAATCGTGTCGATTTGTGGAAACGTTTTTCTCTACAGTAAATCGACCAAAATTGTTCGGCATTTTGTATTCTTGAAAATAATTTAATTATGACTGGGCATTATATTAAAAGAAAATGAAAATACGAAAAACCGGCTCGGAAAAAGTCTTCGTAGAACGGTCATCAAAAACCGCGTGAATTTAATTTATAATAATTATAATTCATTTTCATTCGGTTGATTTTGGTTTTAAAAACCACTGTTGAAAGGTCGTCGCAACTTAAGCGCGTGTCTGTCCAAATACGTATATGACGATAACGCGAATCGCATTTCGCGCACACAAAAGGGTCGAATTTATAATCGTCAAAAACGTGTGTTTCGGTATCCCTTATGCTTCTCTCCTCGAAAACCCGGCCCGGGTCACTTGACAGAAATATTTCGCTTAACCTCTGAAAGGAAACACGCTGTATATTATAGCCGTCACAACCTCGACAAGCCCGAAATAACCGCCGAAACGCGCGCGTACAACATTATTACTACACGTCAGAAAGAGAGTTCTAACTCAAAAAAAAAAAAAAAAAAGGCTGTTGAGAGTTCTATGCAAATAAGAAACGCACTTCTGATCTACTTTTTTCTAATATCAAAACCGATTGATACAGGGCGCTTATTCCAAAATGTCTTATCTCAAAACAGAAATATTCTTGACGCGATAAAAGTATTATTTACTCACAGCAGTCTTTTTTTGAGTTAGAACTCTCTTTTTCCAACGAAGCGACTTAATAATATTACTCGATGTGGGTTTAAAAATCCGGACATACTTCGCACGATGGGTGTACTTCGCAAGACGGGTGGTATTCTTCTCTTGACGGGCGTATTAAATTTTAAAGAAACGATAAATCATTTCTTCAGTAAAACGATATGAAAAAAAAAAAAAAAATTCAAAAAATGTCCAAAATTTTTTTTCACATTTTCAAAATTTTCTTGCGCCAAAATCTTTTTTATAGGATTTTCTATCTATGTTTAAATT
>JAIPRM010000115.1:0-20051 GCA_025469315.1 Stegophylla sp. TES_Ste_2020 | reverse complement strand
AAAAATTGTACTAAACCAAAATATTTATAACGCAAGTCTCTAACTATATTCAAGTTTCATAGAGATTGGATGGACCAATTTTTCTTGAATAAATTGAAGCTATGCTCTCGTGTTATTGAAGAAATTACGATAGACTATAATATCATTTCTTTTTGTGTGTGTAAAAATTAACAAACGCCCTTTCGAGTATTAAAAGTATTTACGTAAAATAAAAAAGTAATACTCGTAATAATAAAAAAACCAGACATTCATTCGCACCATTGGTATTCTTCGCTCATCGTGTGAGACTTAGTGGATGTACTAAATTTTAAAGAAACGATAAATCATTTCATCGATAAAACGATTCTTAGATTCTTGCTGTAATTCCTATCATTAAAAATAAATATAATTTTAAAATAAATATTTATTGACTAGTGCGTTACAAAATGGTTTTCACATTCTACAAAAATGATGTAAACGTGAAAATACATAATTAATTAAAATCAATTAATTGGCTGCTATCGAATTTTCTATAACAACCAAATAAACAATTAAAGTGAAATAAAATAACATGAAAACACATTTTTCGCTGAGTCAATCATTTGAAAATATGTGAATTTCGGGAAATGACTTCTATAAAGTACCATCAAGAGCCGAATTCTGATTCAAAAAGTTTTTGATCGAAAATATTCAAATCAGTATTTCTATACAAAAAAAAAAAAAAAAATGTTTGCAGGAAGAGATAATAGAGATAAAATAAACATTATTGTAAAATTATAAGATTTTTCGTTCTATTCAAAATCTAAAAAAAAGAAAAACACTGATGTACTTGGACCAAGGACGAATAAAAGTAAACGTTACGGTTGTAAAAAATCAAGAATTCTGATAAACGTTTCAAAACATAATAAATCATAAATATTTGAAAGACTTGTAAAACCGAGGATTTACACGTATGTATTACAAAAACTTTAAACTGCGACCAATAAGGTCTTTTATCCTGCGCGTACCGGGTGGCTAATATAAAATCCACAAAATATAAATTTACAAGGATAATAAATACGAGTTCACAGAGAAGAAATCTTAACGTTACGCAGCACCTCGGGCGACTGCACGCTATTTCGTAAAATATGCACGACGAGGCCGGAGGCTGATCCTTCCGAGATTGGACCACGCGCAACGAGGTTTTATTTATTTTTCAAATGTCAACCCCGATTGAGATAACAATAATTTACATACCGAGGACGGAGAAACAAAACCGAAAACATATTATCGTGAAACGAGACTTTTCTCCGTATTTAATAAAACAATAGCATAAACTCGCCGAATTCAATTTTACTGATGTTTTTACACAGCGTTTAGTTCACTACATTATATTATACGCGGCTCTCTGTGGTATGAACAAAAATGCGTTCTATTTATTGTATTTCCTTTATTTATTTTTATTGTAAAAGCATGCGCTGAGCTTACCACCGTACGACCGTACGATATCAATACAGGCACTCATTTACTTTGCTAGCTACGCCATAATACGCCATACACCTATTACTCTATAATATTATAGAAGTATTCAATGATTATCATTTCCAGAATGAATTTTGCCAGGAAAAATCTAGGATTTTTGATTTTGAGTGGAGCGGAAATCACACACGTAACGATTATTTTTATAGAAACAATTTTTCGTATAGAAATACTTATCTTAAAGTTTAATGCAGTAACTTTTTGTATCGGAAATCACACTCACATGGTATACTTTAGAAAGATAATTTTGCAGGAGGAAGGAAAAAACGCCAAAAATTCAAATCTGTATACAATCTACAGTTCACATAGACAAAAAAAAACTTGCTTTCACTTAATAGTATTTTGTTTTAATATTATAAAACGACCAGATCGATTAAAAAAAAAAAAAAAAATATTAATTCTAAGTAAACCTAATAATAATACGAGTAAGCTTGTATACAATTTTCAATCATTGAAACAACAAATAGCCTATGTTATGAAATAGCAATGACAACAAATCTGCCATTTTTCGTATTGATATTTATTGGTGATTTCAAGCGTAATTTATTCGAATAGTTTTTTTTTTTTTAATTCATTGTAAAAATATGATGAAAATAATTGTTATTTCAAAAGTTCATAAATCAAATAATACAAAGAAAGTTTTTAATTAAAATTTTTATACTTATCACAATTGACGATAATGTTTAGATATTTCAAGTTTCAAGTACTTATTAGCTTTGAAGTTATACGGACTAAATTACTCTAATCGATTTCATGAAAATATCATTTACGGCATATTTTTTGTCTCGTTTTATATTAATTTTTCGGCAGTTTATCCTCGTTTTTGAATTAAGCATTGATAATTTTGAAAAAGGCTTCTTTTAAGTACCGGTTCTCGATCTAAATAGTCACTGGACGAAACTTATGGCAGATGTGGATCCAAGCGGAGGGCGATCGCCCCTCCCAGAAATTTTAAAGTGCATACTAAAAATGCTTAATGCTTGTAAAAATGTATTAATTATATTTATATTTTAAGATCCTCGATCCGTCACTGACTTATGGACAAGTATTTCGATACGAAAAAGTGTTTCCTTAAAACCAAATAAACATGTAAAATGTAAAATGCTTTTTCGCTACACCTAGTTAGTGAAAAAAAAAAAAAATTTAATACAACCACAAATTAGTGTTTTCTCGCGGATAAATGTGGAGAAACACTATCGGTTTGTCGCATAGCGATATTATAGCGTGTGATACGGAGGAAGGAGGGAGAGAGAGACTTATATGAAACACAGTGTATATACATATACCCTTATTGTATAGAAACTCAAACACATATATACACACCCTCACAGCACTACACACACACACACACACACACACACCCTCGGAGCGTCAAGAACGACGCAATGACGAGAAAATGGTGCGTGGCGGAGGCGGCGATGAGGTGGAAACGTTGAACGGAGGACGAGGACGAGAAGGACACGAGGGGACGGGTGGCGAAGTGGGGAAATTCGTACGTACGATACACGCGCACACTTAAACGCGTAAGCACACACGCAGACACGAGCAGCGAACCTCGTTATATGTCGGCGGCGGCGGCGACGGCGGCACACGGTTGTGGGCGAAGGCGGCCGTGACGAGCGCGTGGGCGGTGGGTGGGCGACAAGTTCTCTGGCGGGGGGTGGGGTGGTGGAGTAACTTTTGGACGGCGGCGTTACGGGCGCGCGCAGGCCTGCGCGCGCCCGCGTGCTGCGCCGACCGTTGAGCGTATACGCGCCGGCGGCGTCGTGTCCTATCGATCGCGCGCGCCAGGCGGCCGACCGTTCACCGTTGGTCCAGTCTCACGGTCGCCATATTGCGACGAGCTTTACCACGAGCCGTCGTCGTCGTCACCACGAAAAAAAACCCGCTCCGCCGGACCAAGACTACCCCACAATCTGTGCACCCCGGGGTGGAGAGCAGCAGCTGTGTGACCGCGCGCGGCGCCGCCATGGACTGAGTTAGACTGAGTTAGGCGAAAACCTAACCACCACTGTCGCTGTCGCCGCCGCCGCACAGTTGGCCGTCGGACCGCCGTCGTAACGGACGCAGCCGCAGCCGGACGAACACACATTGACCGGAACCGATTAATTAATATCATTATTATTATTGTTATTAGTGTTATTATCGCATAAAGTGTATACTATACATACATATAGTACGCACCACGCATGCAATCGCATCGTTGTTATTGTTATTGTTATTAGCGTACAGTAGTGGTGGTGCGCGCGCGCGCGCGTGTGTGTGTTTTTTTTTCCCAACGATTTCGCGCAGTAGTGGTGTGCGTTTTTTGCGTGCGGTGCGTCGTCGTGGTCCGCCGCGTGGTTCGGTGTTAAGCGTTCACAAATAGTGACCTGCTGCTGCTGCTGCAAGTGAACGTCCGTCGCCGCGGGATTTCACGTGTAAAGTCGGACGGTAAATCGAGGTAAGTCGTTGGCGTTATAATAATAATGTGTAAATAATATTTACACGTAAATGATGATGATGATAAAGATGACGGGGGGTGGTTGACTCGATGACGAACGATCGTGTCGGTTCGCACCACGAGGGACGTGACGACGACGTGTGTGTTTACTCGACTCGTCGATCGGGACGGCGCGGGCGGGACGGTGACGTGACCCAATTTTCCCCGGCCTCGCCACGGGCACGCCGCGTGACGAGGGCCACCGCCGCCGCCGGTGGTACCCAACGGCGGAATCTATTGATTTTTCCCATAACGATAGCTGTACGTGCGGAGCGTATATTATTATAACGAATGTCGCGAGATACGGGCAGTGTTGTCTCCGTGTCGTGCGACATAACGAAATATTAATAATAATGAACGCGATAACCGTCATCGCCGCCGCCGCGGTTTATTGCGACCACGCGTACCGCGGACGGGACATGTGAGGGTCACACCCCTGGAATGTAGGTCATGCGCGCCGCGGGGTCAGACGCGCGTGTGGGACGCGGCGACGCGATGGTGCCGGCGGCGGCAGTATAAGCAATTGTCGAAGGAGGCGGGCGGGCGGGAAAAGTGGTTTTTCGCGTATGAACGTGTAACGCGCGCGTCGCGTTACATGTCACCCGCGCCACCGTAACCGGGATCGCAGTGGCCCGTTGGCGGGCAAAACCCTCCTGGGACGACCTCTCGGGAAAGCAACAAACCCTTCCCCCCACGTATACGCAGTGGTTTTTTTAAGCCGACCGATAAACATTAAGAGCACTTTATTTATTATTGTATGGCACAAATATTATACACCAATCAGAACGAACCATAATTTTTAGTAGCAGTAGTTGATTCCCAAATTTTTGCGGTGTCTATGGGGGTCGGTTCCTCTCCTCTCAAATATAGTATTCTTTGAATAAATTTTGAAGTTGATTGCAATTAACGCATAGGTACTACACAAAAGTGCATCATTCGAATGTTTATCTATAGCCAGTAGTAAGGATACTATTTAAATGTTGAAGTCTTTAAGGGCTGTTTGCTTCCGAGTTATTTTAAGTTCGCTTCGCCACTGATACCAATAAGTCGGTCGAAAATTTCGCGTACTCGATAAAAACTCGTATGGTGATAAAATCGTAACAGTGATAAAACCACTACGGATCACAGATCACTGCTCTCGGTTTGAGAATAATCATTGTTTATTAACCGTCTACGAAATCTGATCGGTAATAGGCGTGATCTGGGGTTCAAGGGGAGGGAGGAGGGCTGATCCCTCAGGATATTTTATCCTCAAAGGCAAAAATCTCCTCTGCGCCCAACGTAAATGAAAAACAAATCGATTTTTAAACACGACCACACCTACGACCAAATGCACGTCAAAATGGTAGAGACTCGTGTAGCGAATAAAATATAATTACATATAATATGTACAACGTTGCGTAGAGTGTCAAAATATTAGAAAAATATATTACATAAATGCTATATAATAATAATTAGTATGATTTTGGAATCAAACACCGATAGACCTATTCACCTAATCGGTAAAAACATAAAACTGTCAATCAAGTATAGGTGCGTTAATATTATGTAGACTTGCGTTAAAATAAAAAATATTATTGAACATGTATAACCTTTAATATATATTTAGATAATGAGTAAAATAAATACAGTATTTTAATACTTATAATAATAATAATGATAATGATAGTAAAAAAGTTATGATTCTAATAAATTAAAGCGAAGCATGCATATTGTATTTCTGGTGTTAAATAATTCTGCGCAAAATGTATTATATCCAGAGTAATGACTTAAGTTATAACTCGACTACGTTGAGAACCACTGTTGAAGTTAATGTTTTTGTACGTAAAACAGTGAAAATACCAAAAATATTCATTACGAAGAAGTAATTGAACGAATTTAAAGCGATAGTTCAGACAAAACGTCGATTAGAATAACAATACATATTAGCAATATCAATAATTAACATAATGAATAAGTTTTATTTTAATGTGTACAATACAAAAAATGGTACAAAAAAGCGGTTGGCATATTTTTTATACTAAAGTAACTGACAAATGAAATGAAAATACTATTTTCAAAATTTTCGGATCATTCCCTTTCACCTTTTTGGTGTACAAAAAAGGCCTGCGCACACCGTATGGCCACGTGGTTTTGCCGTGATTATGTGAAACAAACAATAACGCACAAACACAACACCTATAACGAAAATTAATTATATTAATTCGGTCGAAGTTTTGATTTCGACAATCCCCTTTTTCCATTGACGTTTTAAAGCCGAGCATCAAATGCACGCTCTCGGTTCAAAAACACCTATACAAACGTACGTTCGACATCACAGTAAACGAGTTAAAAGTTAAGGGTTCTTCTTATCTTCCCTCCACTTTCCCGCCACCGACTATTCGGGGTGCGCCACCTTCGTCCTATATTTCCGCCCTCTACGATCTCTCGCATCATCGTGTCTACCGCACCCCAGCAGTCCTTGTGTCACAAAAAGGCGTATCCAAGAATTCGGTTTTCGGAAAATAAATTATAATTTTAGATTCTGAATGCAAGCGAAGAAGCTAGTGTTTTTACAATGATGTTTGTTTTTTTTCTTTCTATAAACACTATTTCGTATGGAAATACTCGTCTGGAAGTCTGACCAGCCACTTTTTGAAACCAGATTTGCCTTGGTACTTAAGAGAAGTTATTTTTCGAAATTCTCAATTGTTTTCTCAAAATTTGGGAAAACAACCCACAATTCATCAAAAAAAAAAAAAAACGCAGATATATCTATCTTTTTTTTTTTTTTATCCAAATTTTATGAAACCCGAGAGTGTCTTAACTGGATGGACCACCCTTAATTCGGACTAGACGACGACAACACTCGCGTCAACATCCTCTTCTGTAGGAGGAGGTCAGTCGAAGAAAATTATTATTCAATCCCGTTAGCAGCGATCTATAGAAACCATTATCATAAAATAATACGTTTGAAACCCCTTCGATTCAACACTTTTACGGAGTCGTGTAAACCATTTCGGGCGCACAACAGTGGTTGCTCATTGCAGCGTCATAACAATGGCCGTAAACGTAAACGGTGCGTACGGTGTGTCGCGTGCGTGGCGTTGGCATTTTTCACTCGACAAAAACGTTTCGAACGCACGACATCGTAAACACGATTTCCATTGACGAAAAAAAAAAAAACGATCACACACATACGGCACGACGACGAGGCGATAATAATTTATTAAAAACAATAACAATAGTTTTAATTATTATTATTATTATTAACGCACGCGTGGTGGTGAGTATACAAAAACAACGTGCGCGAATTAAGTGGCAATGCACGCAACAATATTATGTCTAACGTTGCGTATTACTGAGTCGTAATTTTATTTTATTTTTATAACATTATATTGAACACGATAATAATTTGGCCACCCGGGACTGTCCACGAATATTTTGTTGCACACCGGCAGGATCTATGTACGTATGACTGCGCAGTATGACGACGATCGAAGAAACGTCCGTATAATAAATCAGCCATACTCGACCTTTTTTTTGGATTCTGAACGAAGTGAAGAAGCTAGTGTTTTTACAATTATGTTTATTTTTTTTTTCTGTGTACAACGATCAGTAACTTTTTGAAACCGGATTTTCCTCTAGATGGTACTTTAAAGAGGTCATTTTTTGAATTTCTCAATTCTTCAATTTTTTTTTTTTTTTGGAAAAAACTACCCGAAAAATTGACAAAAACGACTCAGAAACCATCATTTTTTGATCCGAACTATATGAAAATTTAAACATAGATAGAAAATCATATAAGAAAATTTCGGAAATGTGAAAAAGAAATTTTGGATATTTTTCTAACATGTTTTTTTTCTCATTTATTTTTTATATTATTAACTTCCTTTGTTCAGAATCGTTTTATTGAAGAAATGTGATATATCGTTTCTTTAAAATTCAATACACCCACCAAGAGCTTAACACCCGAGATGCGAAGAACACCCATCGTGCGAAGTATGTCTAGCTTTTTTATTTATAAATTAGATATAAATATTTATATGATACGGTGGCAAAAGGAAGAGAGAATTTGGCCATCGCCGTGTGCGTATAGTGTTTTTACGAAATCGATTTCACTAATCACGCGTGGGCGTGTACCTCTGTGTTGACGTGGGGGGGGGGAGAAAAACTGCCTGACCGAAATTGTATTACGTATTTACCGAAAAGTTTGACCGCATAGCGTGTACCTATAATAATTACTACTATTATTCGCCCTGCATATTACGCGTAGGTACGTGTTTGTGTTGCTGCTCGGTCGTCGGTGCGGACGGAGGACTTTCGTTTTGCCACTTCATCCCTGTAGTATCTTTCCCCCCTCCCCCAGTAGAATCCCGAAGAAAATAACGAGCCTAATGTACACGACTCGGCGACGGCAGGGGAAGGGCTATCGGGTAAAAGTGCGCACAGATATTTCTACATTTTGTATACTCTTACAGTGATTCTCAAACTGGGAGTCACCAACAAATTTTTATTTTACCAATGCATATTAAATAAATAGTTATTTTTTTTGTTATTATCATACAGTTAACGAAAATCTGGGATTTCTGATAAAAATGTACGTTTATAATAATTATCAAGTACTTATTATTTTAATTTTAATACAATAATTTAATATTTACTTTTTAATACTATCATAATAAAAGGGTTGTTTAAAATATTGATGATATTATAGGGGGAGGCAACCTCAAAAATATTGAGAACCAACGTTATTCTGGTACAAATTTAAAAATTTTTTATTGCTTCGTTCTATGAAACGTCAACAGTATCTTGTTAAACCCCTTTTGTAAATCAGAAATTTTCTCTACTCCATCCTGCCGAGGGGTAGTTTTTTGAAATTCTCTATTGCTTTTGTTTTTCACGAGTGAAAACTAACGAATCAATGAGCAAAATATGCTGCCATAAAATAGACTTTCGTGTGATCTACACTTTAATATCATTACTCCAAAGAAAATGCCATAAATACGACTTGTTCACAATCACGTAGTGTAGGTAGTATGTAATATTATTTTTATGTTTTTGTATATTGTTTTCGAAAGGTACTCTTCTATCAAACGCAAATACAGATTTATTTCGTTATTGTTTTAAAACGTTTAAAAACTGTTGTTTTTTTACTGTTTCAAAATAACTAGTTCTAAGTTTTATTTCGATTTAAATTTCTAAGAAAAAAAAAAAAAATGTAAAGAAAGAAAATTAGCTGTTTACTCGATTTCTGTACTCGCATTTAAGAGTGCTTTAAATGTCAAATGCGACGAAATTAATAGAATAGGTATACGATTTTTCCCCCTCTAAATTATCATTTTTATTTTTATAAAATTCAAATTATATAAACGAAAGTCGTTAGTATATTTTCCAGACGATATTATATAGTCGAGCCCTGTTGGTATCGTGTTATATTTAAGCATATTACAGTATAGTAGTTTGGACGCACTCGCAACTGCTATTGTGCCGCGTTCGCCGGCACCTGTCGGCGAATGTTGGCGCTTTGTGCGGACACGCCGGCGTAAAGTCATTACTGCTGCTCTCGGCCGACGGTCTCGTCCGTTTTATTTCCCTATTATCATAAAATATAGTGTGTTCAGTAAAGTAGAAAGAAACCTTTTTCAACGGCTTTTGCCGAGACCGTCGAAACGCGGTCGTTTTATCCGACACGGATAGACGCACGATTTCCCACGCGCTTCTGTAGAGAATTTGGCGTTTTTTTTTTCTTTTGCTTGTTAAACTACGTTGTTATAACGTACCTACGCCGCGCGTGCAGAGATTTCTATCGCGCGTCATATTATTATACTGACATTTTCGGTATATATATATAAACCTAACCTAACCTAACAATTTTACACTTAAATTGCATTAAAATATGACAGATCTTCGTGATACACCCTGTATATATATATGTACACCCGGGGTAGCGATAGAAATTACATATTATTCGGTCAGTAAATATTTTCCGGTATTGGCGAATAAAATGTTTACATTATTTTTTATTTTTTATTATTGTTACGAGTTAACTGTATTGGTGGGCATAGTTATTGTTGTAGGGCACGGATGCCATAAAAAAACCAATTAAAACGCAACGTTATGTCGTATAATGAACGTCGAACATATACCCTTGAAATGTATTTTCATTTTTTTTTTTTTTTTTTAATTGATAATTACAATCGATGAACAAACCGACAAACCTTATGATGTAACATTAAAATAATTTTAATGTGTACAATATTTATATGTTTTGAACTAGCGATGGTTTTCACAATGACTTTTATTTATTATTATTATTATTCTTTTTTTTTTTGGAATCATTTTTCTACCAAAAAAAAAAAAAAAAAAAACGATCGGATCATGTAGCATAGGTTTCCGGTGGTAGCAAATCTAGTTGGAATGGTACTTTGTAAATTCTCAATTGCTTTACCAAAAACAATAGGAAAAACTTTCTCGAATTCGAATATAGATTTTAGTAATTAGGTCGTGAAACCGAGACTATTATTAATAAAAAGCTAAAATATTAAACCGGTATCAAAAATAGTGTAATTCAGATTCCAAAAAATTTCAAAACAATATGACCGTTTTGAGATAGATATTGAAAATAGCTTGTTTTTTGTGTTTTCAAAATAACGATTTTTTTCTCATAGTTTTGTTGTCAGCATAAATCGTAAACGAGAAAAGAACTCGTCATGTTTTTTTTCTTTTTGTGGTCGATGAGAATTAACAAAATTACAAAAATGTAAGATGTACAGTATAAAAATCGGTTATCAACAGCATTCGTATCCTAATGAAACTCGTTTTGAGATAGGATACCATCGCATAAAATATGAAAAAAAAAAAAATATATTAAAAAATAGGTAATAGATATCAAAATCTCGGTCCGAGTGATTATAATATATCGTTCGTAAATTTGAGATTTTGATTTTTTTCGCGTTTTATATCCATATTTTATAATATGTGACTACCGTTCGTACGACACGTCTAGTAATTTTGCCAAAACTTTTTAATTTATTTTCTCAATTTTCATTTTTCTGCCCTCTCGCAGGACGCCGTTACACTGTGCCGCCAGCTGTAACAACCTGGCCATGGTCCGGTTCCTGGTGGAACACGGGGCGTGCATATTCGCCACCACGCTGTCGGACCAAGAGACGGCGGCGGAGAAGTGCGAAGAGGACGAAGAGGGTTTCGACGGATGTTCCGAATTTCTATACAGTGAGTATACATTATATTACGTGTATAGTACGCGACAACGTCGATTATTACACGATATTATTATAATATTTGCGTTCGGCGAGAAACGGAATTCCAAGAGGTCGAAAATAATCTCCGTTCGTCGCGGGTTTCCGTTTTGCGCAGTGTTTTCGCGGTGTCCAAACGCCGTGGGTTTCGCCCCGTACACGTCATCATGGGCCGAATGAGAAATCGGTAGTTTAACCAAAACACCCCTTGCGACGGCGCGCACAGCCAAAACGCTGTATTATTTTTCATTCATTTAGCCACGGATTATTTCCGGATTTATCTCAAGAGTAGGGCAACCGCCGCAGCAATCCTGTTTAGAAGTCATTTATTTTATTATTATTTTTTTTTTTTTTTTTTTAATAATACCACTTGAATAGATATAGTCGCTTCACCAAGCGTGTTTATTTTCGAGTTTAATACATTTACAAGTACGTGTTTGTTGTTAAAATACAAAAACTTTTTTTTTTTCTGAAAATTATTACTATAGCATTGCGCTATAGCAATAAAGTACAATTAATTATTTTGTTTTTTTAGGATCCAAATTTTCAAATTTGAAATCATATACTATATACAGTTATACGAGTATATCTGTGCTTAAATCTCTAATAATCCAAATGATTTTCTATGACTTTTATACGTTTGCGAATAATTCAATATTATTGTTAAATAATTCATAATGTTACCATTTTTATGGATTTATTCGATAATATTATTAAATTATTCGCTAACTTATAAAAATCATAGAGAAAATTAACGAATTAACCTTTTTTAAAGCTCCAATATTTTTTTTAAAAAGCACTTTTACAAAATGACTATTTCGAATTTATTCTAAAACTTAAGTATACAATTTAGAATTCAAAAATTCGAGTTCTAAAACGAAAAAAAGAAAATTATACGTTGTTAAAGTAGTGCAATGTTGTGGTAACAATTTCAGAAAAAAAAAAAAATGGTAAAAATTACAAATAGAAAAAAAGTTATTCCGTATGTCAGATCTTTCTGGTACTATTCGGAGTTCTACTATTATTAAACGCGTTTGTATTTTATGAATCGCATTATCCACCGAACCCACTCTGTATACCATGGATGGCCAAACAGTCCGATCGCAAACGATTCCAAAGTCGATCTTGTCAAAATGACTACAACACGTTTGGGCATTTTATCCCAGATTGTAACACGTTTGGGCACAAAATCACAACACGTTTGGGCACTCCATATTCCTAAAATAATACCACGTTTGGGCACTAAAATGTAAAATGTATATACCTTTGTTTAAGTGGCGCGAAGGTAAGTAAAAAAAAAAAAGCGGAGCGGTCCTACCGTAGTAGGACCTTTTCCGTTAATTCACTACCACAATTTTTTGTGGGGGTTTTCCGATTTTTTTCCCCTAACTTAACCTATCGTTTTCAAAACCTTATCGAACGTTATATGAGCGTAAGTTAGTTAACCTGATGTTTGGTCGACTCGCTACGCTCGCCTCCGCTTCGCTCCGCAAATCAAAAATATCTCTGCGACTTGCTGTGTAACGTGGGAACATTTTGGCTTGATAATCGACTTGCTATGCAACGTGAGGATAATATTACTATTTTTATTTAACACGAGTACATTTGAATATATATATAATATTATGCATGTATGTACATATTTTATATACTTTTTAAACAAAGGTATATACATTTTACATTTTAGTGCCCAAACGTGGTATCTTTTTAGGGATATAGAGTGCTCAAACGTTGTGTGGATTTTGAATACCAAACAGGTAAAAATGCCCAAACGTGCTGCACCGGTCAAAATTTACGTATTTACATTCAAAATTTATTTAATCGCCGAGAAAATTCGGTATCATCGCGTTATGCCCAATATTATACTCAATAATTATGAAAAAATTCACAGAATTCACAAAAATTTGTTCTAAGTAGATCTCTGCCAAAAAAAACCCAAAAGTTTGTCCGCTCCTTTTGTATACGATAAAATGTCGTTTTCGTCTAACGTAAAATCACGTTTACAAACACTGTACAATAATTAATAATATACGTTGTTTCCGGCACACCGCAGGCGTCCAAGAGAAACTGGGCATAATGAACAACGGCGTGGTGTACGCGGTTTTCGGGTACGAGGCGCACAACCAGGACGAGTTGACTTTCGACGACGGCGACCGGATTGTCGTGTTGCGGAAGGGCGACGACGCGGAACGGGAATGGTGGTGGTCGAGGATCGACGACCGCGAGGGATACGTGCCGCGCAACCTGCTCGGGGTGAGTTATTGTCGCGGAGGTGTTGACGCGATATTGTGTTTGGTTTTTTTTTTTTTTTTTTTTTCGTCAAAACGTTAGTTAGTACGCGCGCTCACGCACAACAGATAACGCGTATGATATTATGATGACCAGATTTAGAAATATAAAAATTGAGTACACGTCGAAACATAGTGTTTCTTTTTTTTTGAAAGCTTTCTCGAGGGAATAGGCCACAGTGTGTATAAATAAATGTTATTTATTGTTCATCGATAATTAGTATTGATTAGTCTTCGATAACACGAGTTTTCATTTCATGGTATAATATATTATTTATACATCCCATATATGCATTTTATGTACTTACCACACAATTCCCTAAAATGGAAAATATTTTTAACCGTGTAATTTCATTACACGGTCGACACGTCAAGTGCGACAATCATTCTGGTAAATTTTGAACCTTAGAAGTACATCGCCATTTTTAATATAAAAATTACTTGGATTGGGTGAAACTTAGATTAAAATCTATTCTATACATTACAATCGCGCCTTACTCACATACAAACTTACCTCAACTACGATCTGACTAATCGCTTTTGTTAATAATTGTAAAACAAATGTACAACACAATATTATAACTACTAGGTTTTATGCCAAAGGAGAGAAACATCGGATTGTACATAAACAAATAACCAAATAAATTATGAAAAATTGTATTATAAATTATCGAAAAAAAAAAAAAGCCTGTAGGTATTTAACAATGTTGTTGAGGACACTAAAGCAACTAAAAACTGTACTATCCTTCAAAATTAAGTACATCTGGTTACCATAAATATAATACGAGAATACTGGACTGCATGATGAGGGGGTTGTGGGAGAATGCGAGTTACTATACTGCAGGGTCTCAGGTCTGGTACGGAACGCGTCGACAAATCAAAATATTGAAAATATAAACTATTAGATTTACATTTGATTAAATTCGATTGAAAGTTTAAGAGGGAGTAGACTGTAGGCAGGTCTGAATCAAGTACAATTTTGTGGTGAAAAATAAATAAATAAACAACCCTCGATTTGTTTTAAATAATTACCCCGGAACTAAATTATTTTCATTAAAAACAATGTTTATTAAAAAAAAAAAAAACAAATCATCGGTTGTTTTGGATTTAAATGTGCCCGCAAAGCGAGTTTGCGAAACAATCGAGAAGAGTTTTTTGAAGTTAGAGAAGCTGTGAAGTGAATCGCGTACCACCATTTCTTCTCGTGTTTTGCCTTACGGCAGTGATTCCCAACAGCTGGACCGTGTATATATATATATATATACATAAAGAGTTCACAGAAAAAATAAATAAATAATGCAAGATTTCGTAGTAGCGTTTAAAATTAAACCAAATTTCTGAAGTTTTAATCACCCTCTGTGGCTGTCGTTGAAAAACACGACATATCGTAGTGTTTTTGTTGAATTTATCATTGAAAATGTGCGCTTTTGCATGGAATGGGGACGGGATTTTTACTATTGTGATGATTTATTGTAATTAGCGAAGGGAATATTCTATTTTAAAGGGGAAATAATTTTTCGGTACACTTTTATTGAATTATAAATATCGAAGCGCTTAGATGAAGCATATTTTAATTGATTCAGTGCACCGAGTGATTGGCGAAAGATGTCAGCAATTCAAGAGAGTTATTCTTAATGCATTAAATACTTTAAACGCAGCCAAAATAGTCAAACGAACTCCAAGTCCAATTTTCAACCTTATTGCAGGGGGGGGGGTTTGTTTCCTATGTTTTTTCCAGTCGCGACATTATTTTTGTTCACAAAAAAGATGACATCTTCAAAATTATCGACGCTGAAGAAATTCAGATTACGCCGCCATGGGGAAGTTCATTAAAATTCCTTTCAAATCTCCTCTCGAATGTATGAAAAATTATTTCGAGTAGGCTTTGTTAATCTGGAATGATCTCCTCCCCCGCCCCCGTCTGAGAAAGTCGACTGTTTTCTATTGTATAGTGTGACATAATAACGTTCGCGCTCATCAGTGCTCTTTTTTTTTCATTTATTATTTTTTTTTACTTTGGGTTTAGCTAGACAGAATTCTGCCGCGACGTGACATTTACCCGCCACTAATCATATCGGTATAAGAGTTTATTACCTGAAAATCATTTGGGTAAATAATAATAATTATATCATATAATGATACATGCATAATTATTTATATAATTTGAAGTCTGGCGACCCCACGCGTTAATTGTATTATTTATAACGAATCCGTGGAAATAATAAACTTTTACTCGGAGTAAAAATATAATAAAAATTTAATTGCATATTTTATATTCGTTGGATTGTTGTACAATATTATTAATAATGGACATAAAACGGGAAATCGTTTTTTTTTCCCGCCCCCGCCCCCGGTCTAAGGGTTTTCATTTTAATTGTTTATTTATTATTAGCTACGTAACGATATTGCAATTATTTTCCGACCGCCCTTCACGTGTGTGCGCCGTATACTCGTTTTTAATACAGGTATGTGTACGCGTTTTAACTCGAGCAAGCAATATATAAATGTATACACGCGTACGGCGGCGGTAGGCTTTAATATTAGTTAAAAATTTAATTAGTTTTCAACTTTTTAACTTAACCAGTTTGTCGTTTTTGCGATGAACTCGCGAATAACTTACCTAATTTAAATTTCCATTGTGTAACGTCAACGCGCGTTCTAATTTGTTTTTAATTTTCATAACCTTCTCTACAGGTCTCGGAGCTAAACGAATATTACTATTGAAAGAAAAGAAAAATTATTTGTTATATTCTATGCATCGAGGAGAAACTTTCACGATAATTTCTAATATTCCGGCAATAGATACTTTGAAAATAATTTTTGATATTACTTTTATCTCGCATAATATTATATTTTATTCGTCGCGGAAAAATGATAATAATTATTGATAATTGCTATTTGGCGTGGCAAATAAATACACTCACTTTTGCAGCGCGATCCGCATCAAGTGTCGAAGAAGTTTTATGAATTATTAATTTATCGAGAGATGATGTTCTTCACGTATTCCACTGTGATTTGCGTTTTTCCATAAATTGTTTTTAATAATATTCAAACGCGGTTTTAAAAAGTGGCAGTGTAGCGCGATTGATTTCCGTTTGTTTTCACGGTTTTATGGCAATCGAATGGACGCAAAATGTCTCAACTTATCGCGGGGCGCTAGGCTTCATACATTATAATAACCTTTTGGATTTAATATGAATTTTCGATTAAGCTCAAGTCGAAATAAACAAGCGAATAGTGAATGAAATACTTCGGTGAATTATTAACTCATTTTTTTGGCGTAATAACCGAAATTCGTATTACAAATTATTGTGTTTTGGGGACAGTATTCTACAAACAAAACGATACGGATTTGAGGAATAATTGAGCTGACCTTTGTTTTTGTCCGGTCAATGAAACAATAAGTATTCGTTAAAAAGAAATTAAATGTTTAAAGATTAATACTCAACAACAAAATAAAAAAAAAAATCTATTATATACATATATAATGTATTTCTTATTGCACAGATTCTCAAAGTGTGGGGCGCGACCCTCTAGGAGGCCGCAAAAGTTTTATAAGGGGGGCGCAAATTTTTTTTAAAAATCAGCATTGTATTAGTAGGACAGAAAAAGATTTGTGAAATCCGCATAATAATGATCGCGTCCTGTAGAGTGTATAAGAGTCTCTCCTCGTTTCACCAAATTTTGTGATGAAAAAAAAAAAAAAAAAAAACAAGCCCACCTATCACATATTAAAAGTGACCGATTGATCAAAACCTTTTATAATAAATATACTTATTTTATTTTAAAATAAATTGGTTATTTGAGTATAATATTAGCCTATATTTGTTGTTTGTTTTTAACTTTTTGATACTCTAAACATGACTATTAAAATTATTTTTATGAGGGGGGCCTGGCTTAAAAAGTTTGAGAACCTCTGTCTTATTCAATTTTTTTTCTTTTCATTGACTGTTTCCTTAACCTGATGATAATTTTTGAAACCGAAACCGGTAGTTAATGAAAAAAATGAATTATACTACTCCAGACTAAGTTTATTTTATTATAATATTATTTAACATGTAGTTTGTTATACATTGATTTTTATATTATTTTGTTTTGTTTTTATATAGTTGCGTATAATAGGTTTTTTTTTTTGTTTTATTTCAATAATTATTCATTTATAAATCAATTTAATTGTGGAAAATGTATAAAAAACAAAAAAAAAAAATTCTCGAGTCGGGGAATTTCATAATGGAGGATCTGTGGTGGCGCCGCCGTGTGACCCTAGAACGCGAATTCGATTTTTCGCCACGCAGGGTCGTCGTATATTATTCTGCCGTGCTCTTTCGTACCCCGAAATTATTATTATTATTAGCCTACGTCACGCCATCGCCCGTCCGTATAGTAATAATTTATAATATAATAACAATATTATTATTATTACTGCGCGTGTATTTGTCGTGTGCGTGCGTGCGTGCGTGCTGCCTCGATACACTCGCGTGCTCCTATATAATATAATATTTATTACGTATGAAGTCGAATGTGAAACAAAAAAAAAAAAAAAAAAAACGTTTTTATGCGCGGCGAACACGCTTTGTGCGCGACATAGACGTGTTTTTTTTTTTAAATATTCAAACGCTTTATGGTAATAATATAATTTACGGGGGCGTTTTTTTTTTTTTATTTGTTTTTCGTTTTGCAGCTTTACCCCAGAGTGAACGGCGGCGGCGGCAAAAAATCTGCGGCGGAATGACAATCCGCTTCGGCGGCTACGACGACTACGATATCTGCACTGGGACCCGTCAAGAAGCTGATCGATTCTTGGGTCTCGCCGACGACGTCATATCATTCGACGATATCATTCTTATTGTGTTAGACTTTCTCTACGCGTTAGACGTTATTAATTATTATTATTATTATTATTATTATTATTTTCAATTTTCATTTCGACTTGCTGTTTTTTTTTTTTTTTTTTATGTATTTATAATATTATCACAAGTGAAAAACACTTCATTTATTTATTTATTATTATTATTATTATTATTTTGTTGTAATATTTAAGACCAAAGTTTATTTATGCGTTTTGACCATGACAGATTTTATGTGAAAGCATTATCGCAGCGTATATTATTATTATTATTATTATTATTATTATCATCATCATCATTATTATGTATCTTATATAAGAGTAATTTTGTATAATAATTAAGTTGACATAAAAAAAAATAAAATAAAATTAATAAATAAAAATCAATACTATATTTCTGATATCATGACGCGTGTGACACGTGAACACACTCACACAAAATGTAATCGTCCGTTCGTATTTTATTTGTACGTATAATGTCGTTTTCGAATGTATTTCTTTTTTTTTTCTTCCACCAAGTGTTGACGTCATGTTTGTTTTATACACGTCGAACTAAAAACGACGTCATATTATTATTATTATTATTATTATTATTATTATTATCATCATCATTATTGTAACATAGTATTTTGACTATAAATGAATTTTTTTTCTAAAAATTGTGATGTATAAAAATAGCATAAAACGTATTTCTTTTCTTTGTTGTTTATCCAATATTATTGTTATTGAAATAAATTTTTATTATTATACAGTGTCTGTATCTCGTTTTTTACACCACAGTCATTTGCGACACGAAGCAGCACGGCGGGACACTCATTTCTGACAATCTTTTAATCTCTCTTTCTCCTCTCGTCTCTGATTCTTTCCGAAATTAGTTACTGGTAAATATGAAAGTCACATTCTCAAAATTTTTTCATCCGCCAAACTATTTATCTATCTATATTTAAATTTTTATAAAGTTTGGATTGAAAAAAAGATTGTTTTTGTAAAACTGTGGTTATTTTTTCCCCTGATTTGTAGAAAACTATTGAGAATTTTAAAATAATGACCTGTTAAAAATGTCGTATTTAAGCAAATCCCGATTCCAAAAAGAAAAAAAAAGCTGGTCGAAACTTTTGAAAGAGTATTTCTATACTTTTCTCATCGAAAACGAGGTATTTCTTCTATACATTCTGAAAATGTGGGATTTTATACTTAACACATTTCTGCTCTAAGCCGTCGATAATATGAGGAACCTTTTGGGCGCAAGAAAATTTTGAAAATTAAAAAAAAGAAATTGGGCATTTTTATTTTAATGCTTCAAAACCGATAGTTATTATTGTGTATTAATTGAAGCAGCTCCGTTCAGAATGGTTTTTATTGAAGATACTCTCGTCTATCGTTTCTTTAAAATTCAACACACCCCTCCCGAGAGTATCCCACCCGGAAACGCGAAGAACACCCCAACCAGAGCGAAGTACACACTTTTTTTTTATCGTTACGAATTCAAGCAGGTATTCTTAACCCTACTGTCAACAACCAGGTACCCGGGTACCCATTTCAATTTTATACAAGATTTTTTAATTTTTCTGAAAATGTATGCCTTTATCCTTCTGGATCCTCGTGTTATAGATATATTTATACTCAATTGTGTAAATAAATACAATTCTATTGATATCTAGTGTCTATTTTTCCAGGTTGAATTTAACAACATGGTT
>JAIPRM010000114.1:70884-84151 GCA_025469315.1 Stegophylla sp. TES_Ste_2020 | reverse complement strand
CAGAATCGTTTTACTGAAGAAATGATTTATCGTTTCTTTAAAATTTAATACGCCCGTCAAGAGAATACCACCCGTCGTGCGAAGTACACCCATCGTGCGAAGTATGTCCGGCTTTTTATTATTTATTCTTTCTAATATTAAAAAGCGAAAGTTTTTTTGGTATTTGTTACTCGTTACTCTTTCACGCAAAAACAATAGAATGGATTTTAACGAAACTTTACAATAAAGCAAGGTAGTTATTAATGTTAGTTAACCTTGCAAAATGTAGCTTATACATCAGAATAACACATAGGCTATAATTTATAAAGACATCTTTACTAAAACTACAATAATGTTGGAATATTAGATGATCGATTAGATATATAGAATATAATAATAATTACTACGTTATGGTAGGGGTGAGGTAGAAGTAGATTGAGTTTGATAGGAGTTGGTAGTGGGTAGAGTAGGACATCAATCAAAGCAGCAACAATTATAAACCCTTTGAAATAATGTGAATTTCGAAAAATACCTAGTACAATCTAAAACCGAATTTTGATTCAAAAAATGGCTGATCGAGGCTTTTTGATTAGTATTTCTATATGCAAAAGTGTTTACAGAACGAAAATAATAAACACCATTGTTAATTCATAAGCCTACTTGCTAGGCTCATTCGCGCGGTCGACTCCTTACGCGGCGGATGTTGACGAAATTAAAATTTTTGAAACGTAATACACACACTTTCAACATTGTTTTAATAATAAATTGATTTGAATGATTTAAGATTATAATAATAATCTCTATCTTGTATGTATAAAAATTACATGTCACTGTGTTCAAAGCGTTCGAACTCTTCTGAAACGGCTTGACCGATTTTGAAGAAATTTTTTTGTGAATTGGGTAGGTATGAGAATAGGTCGTAAATTATTTTTCACCCACATACCTCCACTCGTCTAATTTTCAATTGCGATTTTAGTATTTTTGTGTGAATGAATTAACGAAGGAAAACTTGAATTTCATTATTTAAAGTCTAATCGCTGAAGAACTGCGATTGAGGAATCTTTAAATAAGGGCGAGCCAAAGTTCGCCAGGTCTACTATCGTAGTATGTTATATAATAGAACGTGTTTAATTATCGCAAGTATGTTATTATTGTTATTTTATTTTTATATTAAAAAAAAAATACTTTTGATTTGAAATAAGTAATCATTTTCTGAAATTATCAAAGCTCAAGCCAATCAATTCAACTTAACAATCATTTCATTTATAACTCGCATTTAAATTTTTATTTCAATCTGTATTATATATGGTATAATGACATGTTGATAAATATACTAAATTCTTGAAAAATATCAATTATTTTTTATGTGACACTATACTGAGTGTTATATTAAACACCAGGGTAATAAAACTGTATAAATTAAAAATATCTCAAGAAAAAAAAACTGAGAGCTATTGGCTTTTTTCTACCTTCTACCCTTAGTAAGGTACCTGCTGGTTAATGTTCTAATTTCTCATTGTATGATAACATAACAATAATTTATGCACATTATGTTTTTATGTAATACTGTGTAATATTTATTATATATTAGGTTTTCTTCAAACATAATATATACCTAGGAATGTGTTCAACGTTTAATAATTATTGTGCTTAGTTTATAAATTCTCATATGGTCTTTATATTCCACCAGGTGAATATTATATCGGCCAGTAATGGCCAATGTCGGGCCGAAATGATTGTTGAAAAAGAACACACCAATGGCTATGGCACACTTCACGGAGGTTTAACAGCAACAGCTGTTGATGTGATCACTAGTGTTGCTGTTACAACACATCCAAGAGCCGTTGACAGTATTGAATCAATGCCAGTCAGTGGTGTATCAGTTGACATTCATGTTTCGTATGTGTTATTTTTATTATTATTCAATTTTATGGTTACTTAAATTCTTTTTTATTCCCAATAAATTTAAAAAAATAAATTTTTCTTAACGTATAAATCATAAATATTTTAATCTACTGTAATTACAAAACTTCATCTTCTTAAAGTTCTAAAATTATAAATTTAAATAGTTGATAATAATAATAAATGTTGTTACTTAATATTTTATGTGTTTATTTGACAAAAAAATCAAACATTTGCACAAAAAAATAAATAAAGATTTCAATCAGTATATATTTCACATTTAATCAATATTGATAATGAATTCTACTATGTTTACCTATATATGAAAACAAATTTTTTAACTATTCTGATACTTAATGAACTATTAATAAATTTCGTAATTTTATTGAAATATAATTTGTTTTTCAGGTATTTAGCTCCTGCAAAAATTGGTGATACGGTTGTGTTTGATGCTGAAACTGTAAAACTTGGAAAAAATTTAGCATATTTAAAATGTTCATTATTTAGAAAAAGTGATAATGTTGTAATAGCCCATGGAACACACACAAAATTTGTTGGTTAAAGAAATAATTTTTGTTTTTCAATACTAGCAACTGTTATCTAATTCTAACATTAAATTTGATTTTAATTTTAAGGTTGTATGTTTATAACACCAATTAAGATGTAGTATATTTTAGTTTGTGGCTTTAAGTATTGTGATACCAAAGATGAGAAAATAATTTGCAGGGCTGTATTACTGCTTTGTAGTGGCCATCTATTAAAAGTTATGCAAGTCATATGTTAACACCTGAATGATAAAGGGAATATAATGCACAAGCCATATACTATCATAAAATTATTTACTTTTTTTAATGGTTGTACATTAATTTATTTTAATTTTACAATAAATAAAAGTAACATTGAAATTTTGAGTTGTTAAAATAGTTGTAATTACTTCACTAAATGTATAAGTAAGTAACTGCAATAACAATAATTCGTCTTGTGGTGCAGACCTTGTGACACATAGATATCTCATTGAAATTTTTTTTATTTTAACGACCGTCAATTATCGGTATTAAATATATTATAGGAGAACAAAGCTATTTGATGTCAAAAATTATATTCTATTAACACAAGAATACAGAAAAATTAATTTTGTTTTTGTTTTTATGTCCCAGGTACTTCTTTTTACTTATACAAATATACTATGATCTATATACTTTAACCACTATTACAAATTGAATAATTGCAATAGTTTTTTCCAAGATTAAATTAATTAAATACAAATAATACTATTAAACAAAACACATTTAATATGAATACATTAAAATTGGTTTTTACATTTAAAAACATAAACTGTTGTACTTAAAACATATATTTTACCTATTATTAGATAGGTAATACAAGAAAAAAAATTAAAATGTTTAGCAAAAGTAACTTTCAATAGGTTCATTAACAAATTTCTCCATTTGTTGAATGGCTTTACGTGTTTTTTGCTCAATGTCTTCTTGTTCGTCCTCCAATAATTCTGCTAAGAACGGTATTGAATCTGGCAGTAAAGGCAAAAAGTTTTCTCCCAGTCTCTCAGCTACAGCTAATGTAGTATCAATACATATTGATCTGACTTCGGACAAACGATGCCTGGCTTTGAGCATTATCTGACAATTTATATCTTTCCATAATGTGTCATCAGTTACAGCGGCAATTAAATTTGATATACACGGTATAACATAATTCAGACATAGATTATTGTAGTCTTCTAAGTCTGCTGCTTCCAAAAGGTCAACAAGGGGATTCATAATTATTTCAAAACGTTCTTTAGTTGTAAAATTTATTGTATCGTATTTAAACACATTAGAAAGCGTCGACACTATGGACTGTATTAGTAATGTTTTTTCTTTAATTTCATTGGATTTACATTTTAATAAAATTAAATTAGCAGTGGGTATTAAATTTCCAGCAAATAAAAGATATAAGCCTTTTAGTTCACTAGATAGGGTATGAAGTAACTTGAAATAAATAAATACACGGACATCATTATTTTCACCATTTTTCCATTCATGCAATTTTTGATAAAATGTGCGGAAAGTAGATTCAGAACATTTTAAAGCAACTTCACTTATAGCAGATATTACTGAGCTCTCTACCATTCCTGTTTCTGTAATTTCAGATTTGTGAGTGTAGGCACAAAAATCTAAAGATTTTAATAAGAATGTTGTAAATTCTTCGGTCATGGCATTCTTAAAACTATTTTTTGCAATAATCAAAACATATTGGAATGCTGTTAATTTCGAGTTTTTAACAATTTCTACTAAAGTATTACTCAATGCTGGTTCTAAAATTCTTCCAGGTATTTCGGACAACTTTTCACCCAATTGTTGGAATTTAGTTTTTATAATAGACTTGTAACTGTCATTTTCATCTTCTGAACTGTCATCACATGTACCCGACAACAAGGCTAATTCATATATTAGAGGTACCAAATATGGGCTTAGGAAGTTTTTAAGCTCAGAAATTATTCTTAACAAGCCAGTTAATATACTTGGTAATAAAGCTCCGTCAGTCATATGACTATTATCATTTAGTTTATGGAGAACAGAAATTACTGTTGGTATAATTAATGCAAAACTTGATATGGCTTTAGTTTTTAAACTAGAAACCAACTCTGCAATACAAAGCACAAATGTTCCCAGCAATGGACCAACAGACACTTCTTGTACAGACTTAGTAACCTTTTGAAGAATTCCTTTGAAGACATCAATATTTTCATTAATATCAGAACACTTAGTAACCAACGCAATGGAAATAAGAGCAGTTTGTTTGACATTTAAATCCTCTTTTGTACAGTTTACATTAGACATATTAGCTATTTTTGACAAAGGTTCAAGTAATTTTAAAGTCTGCTCTGGTGTTAATGACTTAGATTCCAATAATCTTTTGTTCAACAAATCCATAGTCCTATGCTGTGTAGACTTAAGATCCACAAATGTCAATATGTAGTTTATAGCATCAACAAATATATCTAATGGGAGCAAAGCGTTGACTTTGTCTAAAATATTGTAGTATTTGATAGGCATAAAGTTTTTAGAATACGTATTGTTACTTTGGCGTTGAACAAACCACATTATGTTCTTTATTATTTCAGTAAAACCTTCTTTTAATATTTCGTTAGATGTACAATACATAACTTTAGATACAAACGTGTAAGATGATAATAGATTTGTCAAAAAAGATACCAAACAATATTTTAATTTATGTAATTTATTTGGTGAATAACTTGAAATATCTATCAGTGTTTCTTGATCAAGTTCTCCTTTTTTAAGTTCCAAAAATCTACAGTAATTTAATATATTGTTGCAAGTATCAAGTAAAACATGTAAAGGACACTCGGTACAAATATCCAGACAAATAGTATTACTAGAAACTTTATTTTTTGTATCAATCGTACCAGATACATATTCCTTGTGAACAAGAACAATTAGTTCCCATAAATAATTGTTAGTATTTAAGGCCTGAACAAGATATTTCAACAATGTTCCACGTCTATGTTCGGGTATATCCAAAATACTACGAGCAAATACCGATAATGCTCTTCTTGTTACAACTTGGCCTTCTTTTAATAAAATAGGTATAATCGTGTTCAACACTTGACATGTAATTTTAAATGTATACTCGTCATCTTGGCGCATAACAGAATTTCCCATAAATGTAAATATAGTCATTACATGTAAAATAATTTGGTCAGGTACCATTTGAGCGCAGTTAGATAGTAGAATTAATGCATGATGTTGAGTTTGTTGATTTGGAGATAAACGCATAGTGGAGACGATTAATTCTAAGTTTAGGTGTTCAGATACTTTGGATTTTTCTGAATCATTCTTAGTCATTGTACAACAGTTTAATATACAAGTTAAACACAATTGTTTGGTGTATTCTAATAAACTCGATTGGTCTTCAAACTCTAAGCATTTTTTCAGTATATGAAATAAAACCGGAGTCAAACGAGTGACATTTTCTAAACTGTTTTTATTTTGAATTAATTCTAATAAAGCAATCCCATTTTTCCAACGGACACTGTTTGGTGAATCATCATACATTTTTTCAAGGTGTGATATAAACATTACACTGTCAAAACTAACTTCATGAATAAAACTTTTAATGGAGTCAATAATATCATTATCTTCAACTTTGGCTTGTGAATCAAGTAAAGTTTTTATTAAGTTCAATTTCAAGTCATCAGACATTGTGTTAAACATTTCTGTTGATAGATTTTGAATGAATATTGTTGCCGGACAAATTAGCTTTCCAGTGCCAAAATTTAATGTTGGAGTTATTTGCATCAAATATTTTTCACACAAAGGCCACATCGTAGCCCAGTCTATCACACTCGGATGAAGTTTGTTGAGAGCAAATTTTAAAATATGTGATTCAGCTACATCAATTTGTGTTTTTTGTAATAGCTCAAGTCCGTGGGTCACTACACTTAAACAAATATTAGATGAATTAAGTGCTGATAAAACATCAAACATTTTAAGGCGTAAAGCTGAAGAGACATTTGGATTACATGCAGTTTTGAAGAGATTGTTTAAAGTCTTTTGAGCATCAACATCATCAGTTTGTAATGTGGTCATTAGTACTATGCGAATTTGATCACCATCTACCAGAATATCTTGTCGTTTAATGAGAATCCTTTTTATCAACCACAGATAAGATGAAGAGTTAGTGTCTTTATAGGTTTTATTAAACTTTTTAAAACAAGTTATTGTAGCTTTTCGAATACTTTGGTCATCAGAAACTAAACAACACAACAAAGTTGGAATAACAATGTTTTCTGAAGTTAATGATACTAGAAAAGAAGCATTTTTATTGATAATTGAATTAAGACTGCTACAAATTTGAGTAAATTTAATTTGTTCAACCCATAAACTTTCACAATATACCCTAATACGTTCATCATCACTTGAATACTGTTTAGTAAATATACTATCATTGACTTCCATTTTATTGATTTCTGGCTCTTCTATAACTGTATCTACATCCATTTTCTCTTCATCATTTGATGTAACATCATCATCATTTAATGTAATGATAAATTTATTACTTTCCATATTTTGTCCAATTAACTTAATCGCTTCCTTCCATGCTTTTTTGTATTTATTTTTAACACTTGTAGCAAATTCAACATACCATGGTTCATTAGAAGCAGACTCCATTATTAGTTTTATCAATTGAATTGTATAGTCATCTTCTTTTAGATCTATTGAGTTAATTAAATCTGAAGCAAATGAACAAATAGATTTGTCTTTTCTTGAAAGTACTACGCTATCTCGAACAGTCAATAAATAAAATATGCTTTTGTCAACCTTTAAAACTTTTTTAAAAGCATCAATTTGCAAATCAGAATTATTGGCCATTTGTTTAATACAAGAACTGGGAATTTTAACGTTTGGTGAATTTCTAGTTGACTTGAAAATGACACTCAATAATAAAGTACATTTAATGTTAAGTCCTTCATGCTTTACAAATAAAATTTTTTTTACCAAACTTGATTGCAATTTTTCGGTGTATGTAATATGCTTGGACATAACACCAATAACAATCATAGAAGAAACTGTAAACGCTCGTGCTTCAGACTCAAGTCCAGCAATCATTGATGGAAGGAAAAGTGTTACTAAAGTGTTCTTCGAAATAGAAGATGATGTGAAAGCAGCAACTAAAAGTTTAGCATAAAAATTAGTCCAAACTGCAACCAAGTTATTATTATTATGTTTTTCAACCACTTTAATAATAAGTGAACATACAAGTTTTAATAACTTTATATCATTAATTGCTTCTGCAATAAAACTTTGCTCATTAATTTGAATTCCTGTTTTTTTTGATTTGGTTAACCACCACCAATTTTTGGCCACTTCAGGATTATTTTTAAGAGGAATTACTTGTATTAACCTAGTAAAAACTTGAGTTGAAATATATGGAAGAGCATAGCCAAGTAAAATGTCCGTATTGTATTGTTCAATACTAAATCGATGTACTAGCCATTCGAGGGCATATAATGCTGGTTTGGAATTAAAGTAAGGAGATAACAAACACAAAAATTCTTCGATCAAATCATCAATTTTTTTATTTTCTGAAAGACTTAAAATCGCTCTTTGCTTAGTTTGCCAAGAACGACTAAATAGTGAAGATTCAAATTTAATAAATTCTTGATTGATACTACTTAGTTCTTTAAGACCTTTCACACCAACTTCATAAAATGCTGACAAATCATGATTTCCTATATCTTGCGGTTGAATGAGGAGTGATGTTTTCTTATGACCTAAACTCAATATTGAGGTTTGAGGAGCACTTAATTTTTGTAACTGCTTTGCAAGAGACGTAGACGCCATATTTAAAAAGTATTACTGTTTTATTAACAAAATAAATGTGACAACTTACAGATTTTTTATTAAGTTTGAAAAATTATCTGAAATTAAAACAAACAAACATATTATATTAGTATCATTATTATAATATCACCAAATTTAAATTAATTTTTTCATTAAATATAGGTACAATTTTATAGGTATTATTTGTGCATTATTTTTTTTTAATAGGCACAATAAAAAATAAAATATCCTCAAATTTCAAACAAGAATATTACATGTCTAATCACAAAACTTTGATTGCATCATTATTTTCATTCATGAAAATGTATATGAAGAGTTGAATAAAAAAAATGTCCCATAAAATAAATTTGTAGGTGCTACTCTATATTTTAGATACTTATTTTAAATTAAGTAAGATTTTTTGAATAAAAATAACTACTAAACCCTCTCATGATATCGATAAACCATATTTAACATTCTAGAAACATATTTTTTATAATAATTTAGGTTCTTACCTACTTATAAAATGTTATAAGTAATAATCAAATTTGGTAATTTTAATTGTTTGAGTGTATTGAAAATATTTTTGTTTTATGTTCAATAAATAATAAGTAATATCTCTCTCAATTAAGTTTGTTGTTAAAAAATTATTAGGTAATTAAATATGCCTTTTTACTTTTAAATAGGAACATACTACCTTTCCCACCCAACCATAATGCACTGTCTATGAATTACAATATTATAGAAAACGATTTGATGAAATATTCAAAATATTAACACAATAATGTTAAAGATATAAATGGTATCTTGATTACAAATTTAATGTCATAAAAGTATTATACGTACATGTAAAACATTCGTGCCGTTAACTATTATGAGAAACATACAATATTTAAAATAAACATATCCAAATTCATACTCTTAAGGTACAAAAGCAGCACACAGCACAAGACGGTCAGAAACTGAACACTACAAAAACACAACAATTTATATTCATTAATTTTAGGATATGACGAGCACGTGACTACGAAATACACAATAGTTCTAGGACTCAATTATTTCAGTATCACACCATGATCATAAGTCCCATGTGGTGATTCAAAAAAATGATAATGATATTTTGATCTTCCTGTCATGTTATCAAAAATGGATTGATTTAAAGTTCGTATTATGAACACTAGAGTTCACGATTCCCAGGTTCGTAAATAATAATATTATTATTATCCAATATCCATGAACCTTAGGATTGATTCTTTTTGGCTGTTATGCTATGTACAAAGACAGTAAAATATAATTAATATAATAAATTTAAATATGAAGCATTGGCGTGATATATTTTAATAATGATAAATATGTTGGTGCTAACCACTGCCTTATATCCTATACGGATCTTGGTCCGTGGTACAAACCATGACAAAATATTTTGTCATGGTTCAAACTACAAGGCGAACAATCACGGGCATGCCCTCTTTTGTGAGAAATTCGGTCCTCTTACGGTCTGCAAATTTCAAAACTATTCAGCACTCAATTCAATCACAATCAAAATCAATGTTCTATAAAAATTCCTTCTCCAAACACGACCACATCCGTCTCTAAGCTCAAACGTCCCTGCCTCCATCTACTAAACGTACCCACAAACTAAACCCACTGACCTGGTCCACACTCGACCTAACATAACCAACAAGAAACCCTAACTCTACCCAATCCCACATCACCCCACTAATAGGCGAAAGCCAGGCTTAGTACTAAGGATTTTTCCAGTTTCACAAATCAAAGCAAAAAAAAAAACTACAAATTTTAAGAAATATGTACATCTACTCGATAATAAAGGGGAAAAAACTCAAAAAAAAAAAAATAATAATATATATATAATAATATATATATATATATATAATTTTTCAAATAAATGGAGTATTAAGAAAAGTTATTATTGCCTTTAATCTTGAAGAAAAATTAACTCGTAATTAAAATATTATTTTGTTTTACATAACCAGACGTACAGATATCGCTGCATTCTTCTTTTGTTGAACCAATGATAAGGTATTTTTATCATTAACATAGGTATATTATCCAACTTTCCTAGTTCATTTAACATTTTTAGTAGATTCACAGAATTTTATTTTATCAATTTCATTAAATTAATTTTAAAAAAACTAGAACATTCTGTAGTATAATATTCTACTTAGTCGAAACCGTTGGTTTAAGAATAAACAGTAACTTCTAGTACACAAATTATAATATTGCTATATAATTATGATTAAGCTATATACTTTAAAACAACATAAAAAAGGAGAAACTCCAAAGTCGGGAAATCAAAAGAAAGCGTCTGCTGCTCATCTCAGAATAACAAAAGGTAACGTTTGTTTAGTAATTAATTGTTTCTCTTCTGGATTTCGTTTATAACTTGAAACTATTAAATTCTTAATGATTGAATGTAAAATGTTATAACTATTTTTGTCGATAACCCCATTGAGCTTTGAAATATTACAACTCGAATGTTTTAAACATTCAAATATTTTGTATAACTTGGTGTCACTAAAAAATATGGTGTTCTTAATGCCATTATAAATGTCCCTTGGTCATTATCCTTTTCTGAAATATTAATCATAAATATGATCAAAACACATGATATCACGTTTGAGTTACCTATGTTATTATGTAATATATATTGTAAAAGGTATAGTTCAATTTTTATTTTCAAATGTAATGTACTTATGTACTTACCTATTTTTAATTTAAACAATTAAAGTAAGTATTTCAATTTTAGATTCTGAACGAAGTGAAGAAGCTTATGATTTTACAATGATGTTTATTTCTTTTTTTTTCTATTTCCGTGAGCACTTTTTCGTATAGAAATACTTGTCCGAAAGTTTCGATCAGTATCTCTATAGAACCGGAATCGTACCCAGATGGTACTTTAGAGAGGTCATTTTTCTAATTTCTCAATAATTTTTCCTAAAATGGAGAAAAACTGTCGAAAAATTGACAAAAAACGGCAAAATACGCAATTATCGAAATTTCCGTAAAATTGAAAATTACTTTTTGACATAACTTCTAAAATAATGCAGTTAGAGACTTGAAATTTTCACCATCCACTAAAAATAGCTACGAAAACATGTCATATAAATTTCAAAAAGATTCGATCAATTTTGAGTTAAGTAAGTACGGCATTTTGAAAATTTCTCATTTTTTGATAGTTCTTATCTAATAAAATTGATTTTTGATATTAAGACTTGAAAATTTAATATGATCTCATTGACATATATGTCTAATTGACCTGAAAAAATCTCCAAAATCGTTAATCAACTTTTTTTTTATATCCTTTTGAAGTTAGAATTTCGACTAAATTCGTTAGTTTTACCTAAAATTACGCACTTTAACGTACATATAAGAAAATTGGCCCAACTGATTATTTTGAAATTAGGTGCCTAGATAGAGAATTTCATTGCGAATATTTTGGTGCAATAAAATTTCTTACGGACGAATAATTAAACATTTTACAAGGGTTTGATTGAAGAAAATACAGACAGATATTACGAAATATCTATACACTATATGCATTAACTGATGATTGATAATACATAAGCATCTTATGTATTTTTCGACCCTGAATAGGATGGTGTGAATTAAAATCCACGTGCGACAATAGTTTTCTAATTATTTTATTCTATTTTGAAAATTCAATATTTTCGGTTATTATACTACATACCTACTTATTCACCTACATGGTCAAGTTACGTGTTGCGGCCTAGTGGTAATGGAACCGGCCTAGCACGCCGATAGTACCAGGTTCGATTCCAGCTCGGCACTCCGAATTTTTGCATTTTCTTATATTGTTAACTTCCTTTGTTCAGAATCGTTTTACTGAAGAAATGATTTATTGTTTCATTAAACTTCCCGTCGTGCGAAGTATGTTCGGTTTTTTTTTTTTTTTTTAAAGTCTAATTTCATAAATCAAACCATTGTTGAGAAGTTTACATATTATACTGGGTATAGACTTAGAAAGGGTAGGTTAAGCTTTTTTGATAAATATTCATTTACTATACAATGAATTTCTTTTCAGGTAGAGAGTATAGTGATAATAAAAATATATATGTTGTAAAAATTATTCAAAATGTCAGAAATTAGGAGGCTCATTAATGATAAACATTTTTTATGCAGATTTGAGATTTGATTAATTGGACAGTATTGGAAACAAATAGATACACTTTATTAAACTTCTCAAGAATTTTTATTTTTAAGATCCATTATTGCACACTGATTTTGAAACTGAATTTTTTGTAGAAAATATTTCAATATAAGTTATGATTAAAGAACTTCACATTTTTTAATTATTTTTATTAATATATGTATAACAAATGAAACTTTTGTTACTTTGAATGTCTCATGATATAACAAAAAATTTAATTAGTTTTGGTCCTTTTGATATAATAAAGTATTTTAAACCAAAGCTCTCCTTTTTTTTTTATTTATTAATTAAGACATTCCTAGCCTGTTGGGCTATCTACATCTATGGATATTACAGAAACATTTTTTAACGGTATTAACATGATGATATATACAATAGAATATACACAATAGATGGCTATTTAGTTATTAAACAATTATATAATATTATGATATAAAATAGTTGTAGAGTGCTTTAGGAAGAACTGCTGCTTGACTAATGAAGTTTGAATGTTGAGGTGAACTTGGCGTAGAAGGTCGTGGTAATAATATAATTATTGCATGTGTGGGTGAAGATTTGGATATTGGGGGGTGGCTTAGTGTAGGAGGTTGTGGGGACGTCCTCGTTTTAATCAACGATGAGTTGGGTGAGTGAGGAGATTATAGTGAATTGCACCTGATGAGTTTGGAAGAGAGCAGTGGAAATTTTTAGCTAATGTTTTAATATGAGCTTGGATATCTTGGATATGAAAATCTTTGTGGAGATTTGCGTTTCTGACAAACCACGGAGCATTTGCAATTATTCCGAGGACTTTGTTTTGGACAATTTGCATTTTTTTGATGAGCGAGGAAGCACTATTACCCCATACCGGGCA
>JAIPRM010000114.1:57197-70784 GCA_025469315.1 Stegophylla sp. TES_Ste_2020 | reverse complement strand
GTTGGGTGAGTGAGGAGATTATAGTGAATTGCACCTGATGAGTTTGGAAGAGAGCAGTGGAAATTTTTAGCTAATGTTTTAATATGAGCTTGGATATCTTGGATACGAAAATCTTTGTGGAGATTTGAGTTTCTGACAAACCACGGAGCATTTGCAATTATTCTGAGGACTTGTTTTGGACAATTTGCATTTTTTTGATGAGCGAGGGAGCACTATTACCCCATATCGGGCAAGCGTAGGTAAGAATTGGGCGTATAATTTGTTTAAAAATTAGGAGAGAGCATTTTTTTTGTATAGTTGAATTTTTGTTTAGGATGGGATAAAGCAATGAGATGCGCTGGTATGCTTGCTGGACTTTGGATGAATTGTGGGGCCGCCACGTGAGTCGTTTGTCAAGAGTTACACCGAGGTATTTAACCGTCGGTTGCCAGGGTATATTTTCACTGTCAAATTTTAGTTGTGGGGGAATGATATAGCGACGTAGACTAAAAATAACACCGATGCTCTTTGAGGCGTTGAATTTGATCCAGTTTTGACACCAGTGTGAGAGGGTATTTAAGTGATCTTGCAGATTTATGGATATTGCTTCAATGTTGCGTGATTTCGTGAAGATGGTTGTATCATCAGCGAAGAGAGCAATTTGTGTGCGTGGTGATTGAGGGATGTCGAAGACGTAAAAGTTGAATAGAATAGGACCAAGTTTGGAACCTTGGGGTACACCAGTAGAAATAGACTTAAGGTTCGAGGCACTGTCGTTAATTCTGACTGAATATTGTCTATTTGAGAGGAAAGAGCGAATTATATTAAAAAGATATGTTGGAGTATTAATGTTACGTAGTTTAAAAAGAAGGCCTTCGTGCCACACTTTGTCAAACGCCTTTGAAATGTCAATAAATATTGCTCCTGTGTGACAGTGCTTTTCAAACGCACAGTTGATGTGTTCCGTGATCCTTAGAAGTTGTTGAACGGTAGAATGGTTGGATTTGAAACCAAACTGGAATTTTGGAATAGCATCTGTGATATTTAAGTAATCAAGGAGTCTGGTGTGTATGACTTTTTCAAAAATTTTTGATAAGGATGTTAGGAGGCTAATAGGCCTGTAGCTATCAGGATTGGTCTTGTCTTTACCAGGTTTCTTTATAAGAATTATCGTTGCTATGTAATGTGTCTCCTAATGTAATGTGTTTTTATAAATTCTAAAACAAATTTTTAATTGCAACTAAGATAAGGTATATGTCAGTTAGTGTCTACCAATTTTTTTTAAAAATACAATTTGTAATTATGACGTTTCCCTCTCACAATTTTATGCGATATGTTCTAGTTAGATTGCTGAGGTATTCAAACTTTTCAACCCACAACCCTTTCTTAACATTTCGACAGCTCTTTTCCCTAAAAAAAAGATCGTTTTTTTCATGATTTTTTTGTAATTTAGTCTTCCTGTATATTCACTAAAACACATAATAAACATTCAGAGGCAAACAATTTCGTCAATTAGTAGACTTTTTCTCTTTTCTGTACTTAAACTCTCTTGACTAACACTCAACGCTCTTAAGATTAGTTACGCACAGTTCGACTACCTCTTTCCAAGAGTAGGCGGCACATTTTGTATAGATGTTTGCATTTATGTTATGGCATATTTATAATACATGATATTACGATAATATAACATACATTATGCTGGTATAAACTGTAATCAAACATGGATTGCAATTTACGTATGTGACCAAGACAGTCTGCAACTAACATCATTCCTTTTTTCGGAATGCAACTTAACGGCACTGGAAGTTTCACTCTAGTTTTCATGAATCTAAAAGTTTAGCTATTAGTTTTGTCATAAAATATTGGTGTTTGTTATAATTCATTATGTTTTAATAATAAAACATATTAAATATACTGTTGAATAAAGCGACCATAAGATTTCTGCTATATATAGAAAAATGATCACCAGATTTCATTTTCAAATAAACACTTCCCATAGATCGGAAGTACATTTTATTCTAATAATTTGTGTCGAAGAGATAATTCATAATAAATACTCTAGTTTTGTTTTGTTTGCTAGTGTTTAAAAATGTATTATTTTATTTATGTTTAGATTTAAATGAACTTACTTTACCGAAAACATGTTCTACTGAATTTCCCGATCCCGACGACTTATTAAATTTCAAAGTGACAATTTGTCCTGATGAAGTGAGTGAAAAAAAATATGTATGATATTAGGTATAAGCAATGTTGATAACCTAAACACTTTTTATTAGGGTTCATACAAAGGAGGAAAATTCAATTTTAGTTTTAAAGTTGGAGTCAACTATCCGCATGAACCACCTAAAGTAAAATGTGAAACAATGGTTTATCATCCAAATATAGATCTCGAAGGCAATGTATGTCTTAACATCCTACGCGAGGACTGGAAACCAGTGCTGACTATCAACAGTATAATTTATGGCTTGCAGTATTTATTTTTGGTAACTTATTTCCTTTAAACATAATTTATAACATATTAAAAAAATATATTGAATGTACAGGAACCTAATCCAGAAGATCCATTGAATAAAGAAGCCGCAGATGTTTTGCAGAATAACAAAAGGTTGTTCGATTCGAATGTGCAAAAAGCAATGCGAGGTGGAGTCATTGGCAATACATACTTCGAGAAGTGTTTAAAATAACAATAAGAGATTAAATCCTACTTGGACATCAGGCAATTATAACTACACAATGCCAATAAGGATTGATCTTTTTCATACATTATTTCGTATGAAATAAATAATGTAATTCTTATATCATAATACTCATTTTGTCTTTAAATTTTCTTTTTGAGATTAAAAATTAAATCTAGTTAATAGTAATTTTTACAGTATAATGAAACAAAGCGGTGGTTATTACATTAACCTAACCATTTTAGGTATAAGTTGGTAATAAAATATTATAAATTTCAACACATTAATGTTTAAAATTATGATAACAACTTGTTATTATTTAATTGGTTTAGAGATGATTTTTTTGTATATAGTTTGGATATACAATAATAATAATGAATAGTACACGCAAAAATTATTTGTTAAAATATCAAATTTCGTCCAGTTACCGACCAAAAGCAAAAGGAGAATTATTGCTGTTACTAAAACTAAATGTGGTTGGAACTGTTGCCTGGTCAAATTTAAAACCTGAAAAAAAATATATAAATTCATTATAGAATTATTGCTTAAAGTATTAAAGAATTAATTTAATTAGTAATAAAATAAAATTATTGATAAAAAATGGATAAATGAAAAAATTCATATATTAATACATATATTAATTCTTTCAAAACTTTGAAATATTCAGAATAATTGAGTATTCCGCCTAATTCATAAAATCAAAAAAATGGTTGGCATGCAACAAATATTAAAAAAATGATTTGCCTTCCAATTTTATTTTGTCAGGATTGGTTCATACACTGTCTATTTTAATAGTTCAGTTAATCATATATAGTTAAAATTAATATCAAAACTGACAGTGTAAGACATTTTGTCACACAAAATTCTCTTTACAGTGGATAATATTATGCCATACTATTCCACAAATAATCAAGAGTTCCTGTACATACTTAATACAACAATATTTAATTATACTCTGATAAAAATGGTTACTTAAATTCATAAGGCAAGAAGGCAATAATTTCAGTAAAAGCCTACAAAATAATGTCATCAAAGAGTTCTAAAAAAAATCAAGTCTTTGCTGCCATATGCAG
The DNA here is from genome assembly GCA_025469315.1 of Stegophylla sp. TES_Ste_2020. NCBI lineage: Eukaryota > Metazoa > Arthropoda > Insecta > Hemiptera > Aphididae > Stegophylla > Stegophylla sp. TES_Ste_2020. Next base: position 67,057 of record JAIPRM010000114.1, on the reverse strand, counting down.
TAGTATAACATTGATGCAAAAATTAACTGAGGGTTAATACAGATATAATTTAATTATTTAGAGAATAACTTTTAAATTGCCATTTAAATGGGTTGAATGCAACATTAATTTTGAACAGAAAAGTAACATAAATAGAAAATGTATTTCATTAATCACAAGTCAAAGACTTTATCTATCAAATATTAATAAGTCTTCTCCAAGCAAAAATATACAAAATTAGATTTTTATTTTTAAAATGGATATTCAAAACAAAAAAAAAAAAAAAATAGGATTTAATAATATAGTATCTTAATAAGTCTTCAACATGATTTTGATTGATTTTAAAATTAAATATTGTTAGAATAAAAAAATAAATCTTAGTTAAAGAATCTGTAAAGTATTAGAAATGGCTATTGATAGTTAATATTTCAAACACTATACTTAAATACTATCAAAACTATTACTATGAACAGTAAATGTAGAATTTTCCAAGGGTAACTGAAAGAGAAACATTCTCCTTAAAAATTAAAATATATTTAAATGAAATTATATTACACAATACCTGCTAATTTTTCTTTTTTTTTGTTTTCAACTTCAACACGTCGCTGCTCAGCTAAGATCATTATTTCATTTATAGATTTTTGTTGGTCAGCATTTAAATGGTTTGTGAGTGCTAGGTACCATGCAGGGTCATTTTGTTGTATACTTAACAATACATTTTTAAATAAAATATACACATCAAGTGATTCGTCAGTATTATTATCATCTGCATCTAGCGGTGTTGTATATACTTCAAGCATAGTCTCTTCTGGTGGTTCGTAATCGTCATCATCGCTATCACTCTCATCTTCAGTATTTTCAGAATTCTAAAATTATATTACTACGTTATAAAACAATATGATCAGTTATTCAAACAACTTACAGTTAACATAAAAGGAGATTTTTTTTTTCCATTTGCAAATGCTATAGTTTCATCAACTTCATCTTCATCAGTTGCCAATTCTAAATAAATAGATAACTTATCAATAATGGCTTCCATAAAAATGAAATGTATATTCTGCTACTTACCGTTTTCAGTATCTGTATCTTCTTCTTCACTAGATTCTTCATCATCGTCAGCATCTTTAGCTACAAATTAAACAGAAATAATACAGTCAACCCATTATTTAAATATAGGGAAACTATACTGAAGGCTTACAATTATATGCACGGTTAAGCCCATCAAACAACATAAGCATTGAAGGCACTATTTGATTAGCATGTTCATTTACAGCGATGGGCCGATTTGGAGACAATGCCATAAGGGTGAGCAAACCCATAACACATAGCTTACGATCATGTATGCTAAATATAAATTAAAATCTTAGTACTGTACTTAAATCTTTAAAGTATATGACTAACCCAAAAAAGCAATCGGTGTCCTGTAACCATTGTCGGATAAAATGAACAGAAATAGATTCATTTGTAGACATAGACATTTGCAATTTATCAAGTGTTTCAAATAATAAATGAGGATTATAATATATAGCAGCTACAATCACTTGAAGGCACATTGCTCGTAATTCAGACGATTTAATTTCTCTGACCAGTCTCTGCAATGCTACTTCAACAATAGGTGGTATACACTAAAAAAGGTATAAAAATTAATATCTCAAAAATTATTCAAAGCTAACTGTAAGTACTTGATCAATTCGGCCTTTACATTGTAAAACTATAACCTCCAACAGTTTTGCTGCATGGCATTCAGCTTCTTCACCAGATTCTGATGTCAAAACCTAAAATCATATTTGTACAATGACTGGTTTTAGAATAAAGCCATCGGGTAATATTATAAAGTAAAACTGAGAAACTGAATGTAAAAATTGAAATTAGACTACATAAAAGTATGAAAATCAGTGGAAAATAGACACAGTATATAATATCTATATTTACATAGGAAACTAAAGTTAAAAAAGTAATTATGTTACAAAACAATTTCGTTACATAATGTCTATATTTACACATTTATCTTTGCAGCTTAAGAGGACACTACACACGTATGTGTTGTCTTGGTCTTACCAACACACAACATAGCAAATTGGCGTTCATCGGAATCAATTTAATATCACCATTTTAAATAATAGAGTAAATTGGACAACTATCAAAATTAAAGATAAGATCACTACCTATGTTGGTTTTTTAAGATATTTCAATTTTAAAGAGAGTTATAAATGCATAAAATATTACAATTTTAAATGCTTATTTTAAAATAATTATCATTTTCAAACCTAACCAACATAGATAATGATATTATCTTTAATTTAAGGTTAATTTACTCTAATATTAAAGTTGGTGATATAAAATTGATTCCGCTGAACGCAAATTTTCTGTGTTGTATGTTGGTAAGATAAAGACAACTCTTATGTGTGTAGCGTCCTTTGAAGTTTATTATTAGTTAGTCTTTATAACTATCTCAAATCTAACATTTATATATATATATTCAACTATGTAATTATTAGTATAATACTTACAACTTTGCACATGTTAAATATTATTAACATGTAGTTTTCCTGACTGATAAGTGTCTCCATTCCAATAGTAACATAGTTGTGTAGACAAGGCATCATATCAACAAAATAGTCTATGCCATCATTTTGGAATACCTAATTTAAAAGATGAATAGTAAATTATAATTTATACATACAATTTTTTTTTTTAAGCTTACAGCATAAATTAATTCCAAAACTTTCCACATATTTGGTGAAACATGTGTATTGGTCAAATCACATACTAAATTCAAAGCTTCTTCATAATATTCTATAGAAAAAAGAAAAAATTATAAAATTAAACGATATATAATAATTAAATAATTATTGAACAAATTGGATATACTTACCAATACCAGTATCAGGTGTAGTAAATATATGTACTATTACTTCCAAAACAACTGGTTCAAGGGCGGCTAAAGTTTGAGGTTGCTCATCATTTACACTCAATATGGTTTCTATACAACTTAAAATACTCATACCAGTAATTTCTTTTTTATCATTCATATCATCTGACTGAAGAACTTGCAAAAAAGTTTTTACCTGTAATGTACAAAAATACAGTTATTGATATAAAAATTTATAGTATAATATAGTTTAATATTTTATTGAAGAAATTTATCCTTATAAGATTAATAAGAGAAATCGTCAAATTTTTGAATATTTGGCCCCAAGTTTATTGTTTATTAAGCAAAAATTTACAATATTAAATAAACTACATACATGAAACAATCTTTTTATAGAAAGCATAATCTTTAAAATTATTGCATAAGCAAATATCTTATCAGTCCATGAAAAAAATAAGTAAATAATAAATAAAAATAGGATATACTTCACAAACCAGAGATATTTTTCTTTCTTTAAGTCAGATACTCTTGGTGGGTGCGTAGTATTTTAAAGAAATGCTAAATAATTTATTATTTAAGACGATTCTGAACAAAGGAAGTTAATAATATAAGAACAATAATCAAAATTCCATTAAACATGGTGTAAAATAATGGATTTTAAATTAAATAGTTTTCACTAATTATTATATGAAAACATGTTAAAGCACAATTAAAGTATTTTATAAATAGTGTTAACATCACACATAATATTCAAGGGCTATTTATAATCTAATATTAAATTCGAACTATAAAAGCATTTAATTAACAGAACGGATTAAGTGTAAAAAATAGATGTCATATTTGTATTTAAAAGGAAGATTATGAATATATATTAATCAGTAATAATAAATAAAATACATACCAAATTTTGACAGATATCATACATTATAGGAGCTAGTTTGTCATAATAAGTCGCAATAACCTTTTGCACTACACTAGTGATATCATCATTTTCTGTTTCTTTCAGTACATTTAAAAGTTCGAGCATAATCTCTTTAATCTATCAGAAAAAATATCATATTAATAACATTTGGTATTTCAAATAATTAAAATTAATAACATACTTGTGATTCTAAAAGGGGTTCAACTCCTCTTTCAGCAATTAATAATGCTTGTATAGCTAAGCCTGCTTGAACTTTAACTGGAAGTTCTTTATCGGTTAATAAAGTTCTGGAACACATTCCTGTTAAGTCTTTCCAAATACTCTCATTATTTATTTTTACATCACACACATGTTGAATAAACCAACAAGCCTATACAATAAAAAAACAAAAAAATTAAATTAGACTCGAAGTATTGCCTCAAGTAAAGAAAAATTTTTATGCATACTCTAGCTCTTAAATGACCATGTGGACTAGAAAAAACTGGAAACACATGTTGATATAACATATTACCGACTTGATCCTTATACATATCCTTTTTAAATATGACATCAGCTAATGATCCAAGCTATAAAACCAAGGTTAATTAATATACACATGTTACCTACATCAGCTACAATATGCAAACAAAACTCTTACCATATGAAGAGCTCCATCTTTTTGTGATGGTGTAGCGTCATTTGAAGTAATAACACCAACAATGAAGTGAACTGCTTTGGGCAAAATATCTTTACGTTTTTTACATGCTGAGTGTAATGTTGTTTGAGCCGCCATAACAGGAGAAATTAAATCTTCAAAAATATCTAAAAAAAAAAAAAACATAATATTTTAATAATAATTATTCTGATAAATTCATGCATTGATAATTTTGTTCTATTTTAGAAAACAGTTAAATAATAAATATTTCTTGATCTAAAAAATTATTTACGGTAAAAAGTATAAAATTTCTACTTTTATTAATAATATTAAACATTTGGCTACCAATCAAATGACTACATCAACATTTTCGCAATTTAACAATTTTTGTTGGATATTACTTAGTAATATTGAATTTACCTAAATTAACTACTATTTATTTACTAATTATTAATAATATAAACAATAAATATATAATACTATAAAATATAGGGTAGTGATGTCATATGCTATCTACCAAACTTGTTTTCAAGTAGTGCGCAATCTACCCTAATCCACTAAAAATAGTATTTAATTTATAACTTTTAAATGATCCATCCGAATTTCTCTTTTTACTTGTTCTGGTAGTTTCTTTAAGATCTCCACCACAGCTGACGCCTTCTCTCACTTTATTACACGTTAAATGATTTTCTTCATTTTGAGGTAACAACCATTTGCTTTTTAAATAATTCACACATATTTGTTCGTCACAAATAATATTACGATAAAAATGTCCGATTCTTGAACTCATAATGAAATATTATTTACTATTGTCTAACGAGTAGTAGATACGGCTAGATTTGGTGACGGCGATGTGTCGTCAGGCTATCTATCGTATTAATTGAACTATAAAAGGGAAGTCATATAAACGTACAAATAAATAGTCGTAAATTATCAAGATAATTTGGAAATTCGGAATAACCGGTAGATCGCGTATGACATCACTACCAAATATAGTAAACAGTAAAAACCATTGAAATTTTAGAATATAATTAATTTGCAAACTTAATTTTCTAAGACAAATGTTAGTAAAAATTGTTTTGTTTAAATAATAAAAAAGAGTTAATATATATTTTATTGTCAATGTACTTTGTATGGTAAAAGTAACAGGACCCACTCACTGGCCGTTATATTCCACTTCTATCAAAATGTCACTTAATGTAAACAGACTGTAACTCATACTCAAATAAACTACATATAATTTTACTTCATAATTAAAGCTATACAAAAAAATCTCAAACTTTCCGCTTCTTAATAATTGTATAGTTTGTCTTAATTTTAATAGAAATTAAGACAATCATGTTAAGACAGTTCTATGATTTAGATAAAAACAATGAACTTCAATTTGAATTAAGATTTTATAATTAAATTTACCGAATTTCTGTGAAATATATTCATGTGGATCCGTTTCCCATAATTCTTGATCAGCTTCTGAATGACACATAAGAGGAAATATTATATCTTGAATAATAGCTGGCATATGTGGTTTTATCATTTTCCATGTGAGTGCAATACCAATACTGAAATTAGAAGTAAAAATTAAATAATATACCTTGCATTTAATTTATATAATTAGTGTAAATACTAAATGTTAAAATATGTTTGATAAAAATAAATTATTAAATTAGTATAATTTTTTTCTATTTAATACTACCATCATAGATAAGTATACAATCATAAATTACCATTGATGTAAATAATTTAAGCTCATTTGCATGACCCTAGGAGGGACATAAACTTTGTTTCGATATTGGTCTAGAATCCTCAATAATATTTCTATTACTCCAGTAGAAAAGGTTTTGACATAAAATAAGGCAAACTGTTGATATTCTTGAGCAACACTTCCAGGACTTCCATACCTAAAAGTAAGAAAATAATTAGTATTCACAATTATTACTACTATTTGATAACTATAATAATAATTTACCTATCAAAAATTCTATACATAGTATGTAATGCCCATTTTTTAACTTTCCACCATGGTAACTGATCTCTTTCACTCGGATCACAACGGTTCACTTCTTCTGGTACGGGATTACATAAAACTGCGCTTAATAACTCCATCCATTTAGTAAAAGTGGTTCGTTCCATAAGATCAGGAGATAATGTGAACTGTAAAATTAAAAAAAATTGTTTTAATTAGCTTCTAGAAAAATAAATATATACCATTTTACACAACAGAAAATTTCAAAAAATTAGCTCTGCAGCATATACAGCATATTACTTTATAACAAGAAACTGAAAATAACAAAAAACAAAAAAATATTTAATTAATACCAAAGAAAACAGATTTGATAGTGGATCTTGGTCATTGTCAATTATTACTCTAATATAGAATAGAAGTATATTAGAACCGTAGATATACAATATACCTGAAGTATTAAACAAACAATTTTTAAAAACTGGACATTCAACTTAGCAACAATTACCAAATATTGTTCATAGGAAACAAAATACATAAAAATTGATCATTTAAAATTACTGACTGCGATTTTACTAAATCACAAAATATAACTAAACTATAAAGGAATGCACAACAAAGAAAGAAAAAAATAAAGTATTAATAATGACCTTTTCTGAAAAGTAAATGGAACTCAATATGAAAAAATATTTATCTATATAATTATTACATGACAAGAGAAATGATGCTTACTTGTACAAGTTTGAAATAACTTTTGACAATCGTTTTTTGTAAAGCAACAGATTCGGCTGTTGAATTACTGACTATGTGAAACATAACATTGTATATGCTAGGAAGCAACACTTTTACAGCACCATGTATAGGAGATTTATCTGCCTTTTGATATTCAAAGGCTTTAACTAATGCTGAAAAGCCGGTAATACCAGCAATCCAATAAGATGAATTTTCACTTTTTAAATATACATCAATTTTATCAACAACATTCGCCCAACGTCCAGGAAAATCATTTTTCATCATTGTAACCAAACATACAGTCAATTGAGTTCTAAAATAGGTTAAATTTAATCATAGATTAATTGGCAGGTGAATAGGAAATATGTTTTACCTTAATAATTCAGGAACTTGAACTATAACATCTAAAATTGTATCTCTGATCATTGCTCGATCTTGTTCATGAACTGTAAATTTATTTGGTTCTTCTTCCCGAGATGCCCAACTTTGGTATATTAAATTTTTTAAATATATTGCACCTTAAATAGAAACAAAATTAAGTATATATATATACATTGAAAGCTGTCTAAAACAGAATTCTAAGGGACTAATTAAAATGTTTTGTTCATTACAGGTTTAAAAACGTGTCAAATTCAATTTAGAGACCATTCAAATATCAATCTATAAAACTTTTCTTCAAACCAAGATATTTATCAAATATTTATGTTTTACTGTAAAATAAAATAAATTAATAATCAGTTCCCTTACTTGCTTGTCTTGTAGACATTTCAACATCAGAAGCAAGAACAATTTGTAAGAGAGCTGGACCAAATCCAGAAATTTTGTGTATCTAAAAATAAATTAAATATAATTTTATTTTATAATATATTGAATCTATTAAGATAGTGATGGATACGTACTATTTTTGACTCCAAAAGAGAAAATATAAGTACTGATGGTAATGACAATACATACCCCCCTTTCCTTCTGTTTACCAGCAAAATTTTTAATTCTAATTGGCTAGATTGACAATTATTAAGAAAGTCACTTGCCAACTTATATCTTCTCTTTTTGGCTAAAATAAATAGCCAAAATCCTAATTATCTTGGAGTTACCTTGGATAGAACACTTACGTATAAAGAGCACCTAACAAAAACTGCTGCTAAAATAAAAACAAGAAACAATCGAATCCAAAAATTGGCCAACTCATCATGGGGAGCAGATGCCCATACACTAAGAATCTCTACATTAGCATTAACATACTCAGTAGCGGAATATTGCGCCCCAGTGTGGGCCAATAGCACCCATGTGAACAAAATCGACGTCCAACTAAACTCAGCCATGAGGATCATTTCAGGAGTGGTCAAATCAACGCCCATCCAATGGCTCCCCTTACTATGCAACATTACCCCACCGAATATTCGTCGGATGAATTCATTGCTCCAAGAATGGACTAAATGCCTTAGGAATACCGCACTTCCTATCCATAGCGACTGCACTAATGCTGGCCCACTACAAAGGTTAAAATCCAGGAAACCGACTTGGAAACTCACCACAGATAAATTCGACCTTACATCTAAATTGGAGGTCTAACAATATTGACTCGAACCATCTCTTTGACCAACCTATGATGCAACCCCCTGGATTTAACCTCCCCAGGAGACAATGGATAGTCCTAAACAGATTCAGAACCGGACATGGACGAACTGGACTCATGATGCACCGTTGGGGAATAAGTCCCACTCCACAATGTGACTGTGGACATCTTACCCAAACCGCAAGACACATAGTGGAGGATTGCCCCATCAGAGCATTCCCTGGGGGACTGGTAGAGCTGAATAAAGTTACCAGGGATGGTAATAATTGGCTTGAAAAATTAGATATCAAAATATAACCGCCCTAGTCTATTATATGTCACCCAGTACCCACCTAGAATTATTTTAGTATATATGTGACTGTATTGTATTATTATTATTTTATTGTTAATGTGTGTTAATAACGTCATACGAATATATATATATATATATATATATATCTTCTCTTTTGGAAATTAATAGAGCATTTTATATACCTAATGTTAACACAAATAAAATTATTTAGTTAAATTATAAAATCACACGAAAATGCTCAATGTACCTAACCTTAAGACTTTTTAGGTATGTTTGGTTATTGCATTTCAGTGACAACCTATTAGAATATGTACTGAATCTTTTATTGTACACTGCATTGCAATACCCACAATAATGAAATCAAATTCATTTCTTATAGGAGAATAATGTACCCACTTAGTTTTGACTTAAATAACATTTTCAAAGAGAATAAATGGTGTATTTAATATTCAATCGCTTTACTCGTTTTATACAATTTCTGCGCTCTACAAATCAAACATATACCACTATTTGCTATAAAAAATCACCTCGGTAGGCATTAGGTTTTAGGAAAAATACATTTTCAAAAAAAGTGGAAAACTAAATCAAGATGATTATTTAAGCTTAGGTATAACAACCGGAGTATAATAACGGAATCACCACCTACTAGAATACAAAAAAGCCGGACATACTTCACACGACGGGTGTATTAAATTTTAAAGAAACGATAAATCATTTCTTCAGTAAAACGATTCTGAATGAAGTTAATAATATAAGAAAAAAAAAACACGATGGGTGTACTTCGCACGACGGGTGGTATTCTCTTGACGGGCGTATTAAATTTTAAAGAAACGATAAATCATTTCTTCAGTAAAACGATTCTGAACACAGGAAATTAATAATATAAGAAAAAA
>JAIPRM010000114.1:39084-52515 GCA_025469315.1 Stegophylla sp. TES_Ste_2020 | reverse complement strand
ATTTTCAGATTATTTTGTTAAAATAGATTTATCTTTTAGCTTGTTATCAGATTATTTTTTTTGAAAATAAAATGAAAATAATGTTAAAATAATAAAATATGTAAATGTTTTGCGACCCATCAAAAAACCTCTGCGACCTTAATTTGGGTCGCGACCCGAGGTTGGGAACCGCTGCTGTATAGCTTACGTTCAGTTTAACGATAAGTGGTTTCCAAAACAGCACCTGATGACTGAATTTTATAGTGGTGCTTATGCGTAAACATCGAATTTCGTGTTATCATAAACTGGGATTATCATATTTATTACAGAATAGATGAAATGAATTTATTTTAACCGTGATTCGAACTCATAAACTGTAATCTGTATTGTACGTGTGTTTTATAGTTTATGTAGTACATACTAGCGTTATTATTTTATATAATAAAATATTACTATACACAGTTAATTATTGTTTATTAATCACGAAGCAAACTGATATTTGAATTCAAATAAAAGAAATATTATATAGACATTGATGTGGAAATCGAGGATCTAGTATTAAAGGAACGTATCCGTATTCCTAAATTAAAATAACATAAAATACAATAAGCTTAAAATAATATTATATAATTTTTGTTTGTTACGTTCCTTTAATACTATACTAGACCCTTGAAATTGTCAGCTATACATAATTAAATAGATAGAAAAAAATTACCTGTTTGTAGAGTATTTTAGCTAATCGGCTATTTCATTCAGGACGGTTGATTTTGTTAAACAAAACCATCTAACAAACTCATCTTCGTCTAACAAGTTAAAATAGTTAATGAGTGGTTGAAATGATTAACATTTCCGAATACATTCATTAAACGCACTCTGCAATATCATTTTCAAAATCTGACGAATCGCTATCTTCAATTAATAATGTATTAAGCACAGCTCGAGACATACGATTCTATCGAATGTTGTATTTGGCAAATATTAACAAAATTGAAAATATAAGAACTTCATAGACAGAATTGAGCAAAGGTTATGACAGGATCAGATTTTGTTTATTATGAAAAAACAAATAATAAATGGCATGAATAAAATTAATACAGCAAAAATTATAATATTGATATGTTGATATTAATATTGTTCTGTATTAATATTATGATTGTTTGTATTGATAATACAGCTTAACTGAAAGATTGTGGTTTAACGGAAAAATAACCGATAGAATTCTGCCGATTATCAATCCGACCGTAAAGAAAACCAGTTTACATAAACATTATGGAGACATTACACCTAACTGGAGATTGTAAGAACCGACTGTTTGTAAAATATTTGACTATCCGCTGGTTAGCATTAACTGACACTTTACCTTACCGGACATTGTAAGAAATGGCCTAAGAATTTATAAATTTTATGTTAAGCTTTTATATCAATGCTGATAATGTTCTTATAGAACTATTTAGTTATATTATTTTCTATATGACTTTTGTTTGTTGTTAAAGTGTTGCTGTTCAATAATATTTATTTATTTGATTTTAGATTTGTTTTAATTTATTTATTTTGGTCTTTTTAGAGCCAGGTCAATAGTCATTGGAACAGCAATGGAACATTAAACATTTTAAGCGAAATTCAATGTAAAATTCTTTTTTTGGTCATACAATTTGTAATTTAGTTAAAATTTAAATATACATATTGATTTACTTCAATTATGATAAGATCTACCAAATCAAAAAAAAAAGCTGTATTTTTTTTTTCGTAGAAATACTGCAAAAAGCTAATATAATAAAAATGTAAAGTTATATTATATTAAAAAATTTGTTTTTATTTGTTCTCTTTATAAATTAACCTATAATATTATATGTCTTTAAACAATTTAATAATATTTTGTTGGCTATTTAAACAAAAATTAATTTTATCTTGAACTCGTACCTATATAAAGAAGAGGTAAACAATTGGGAGTGTTTATAGATAATTTCAAAAATGAACATTTTGATAAAAATGCACCTCATGCAAAATCAGGTGGTCGCCACCAAATTGCCTTTTGTATATCGTTTTTTCTTACCAATACATTTTTTTTTCTTGGTCACAGTTAATAGCAATTAATAATCGTTATGGTATAAAACTGGCTAGTAAAAATAAAAACTATTTTTTAGTAATCATACAATTTATAATTTTTATTGAAATTATTTAAACAGAAGCTGTATTCAGGACTGGCTTATTGAAGAAATTATTTATCTTTTCTTTGAAATTTAACACATCCACCGAGTTCCACTCAAGGAGTGAAAAATACCCATGGTGCAAATATGTCTGGCCTTTTTTCCCCCTGTAAACACTAGTATAAAAATACATATGCAAAAGTTTTGATAAGGTACTTTTTGAACCAGAATTCGGCACTAAATGATGCTTTAGAGAGATAATTTTTCAAAATCTAGCGTGTGATCTACCTGGTAGTAATTCACATTTTAACGTTTACGGTATAACAAATGATCTACTGAGAAAATTTATGAGATAATTTACTGTATAGCTTGATAAATGTAAATAATATAATTTATATTTATAATATTAGTTGTCAATAATAATATTACGACATAAAACCTCTATTTAATATTATATAGTATTTTAAACCTAAGAATATTAAGAGAAATGCATGACACCATACCCAAAATTCTACATCGGCAATTCATTAAGACCTGGTGGCCTAAAGCCATTCAATTAATGAAAAATATCTGTTGCAACCTTCTTAAATTACATAAAAAAGTAAACTGGGAATTGTAATAATTTAATAAAATTTTAAATAAATCAAATAACAGTGTAAATTGGTTATCAATGATTGAATTATTTATTGTATTACAGTAGACACACAATATGACACATATAGGCTATTTATAAATACTTCAAATTTTATGATTTAATATTCTAAGTGAAGATTAATCAAAACGAAAACAAGTTTATTCATAGTAGAGAAGAAAATAGGAGATATTGATATAACTCTAATTCTAAGTGGTATTTTCTAAATGTAAAACACAGTGAAAGTTTTAATTTTTTCAACTTGAATGTGAACGCCTACTTTACCCCTGTTTTAGATCATTATCTATTATATTATGTATACAGAGTAATTATATCGAGTAATGAGTACGAAAGTAATGAGAACTATTTTTATAATGTAGCCAGACATACTTCTTATAATTCATATTATTTGTTTCTCGAGTGGAACTTGGGCGTGTTAAATTTTAAATCATTACTTCAACTAAATAATTCTGAGCAGAGCTTTAGTTTATATAAGGCAATTATACTTATAAAGTAATAGAGTTTATTTATATAAAAAAAAAAAAAAAATTAATAACACTTTTAACTGAGGAAAATAAGTGTTGGGGAAAATATTTAAATATTAATCTCCATAACTTTTTATTAAGAATAATTTTTTTCATATTTTTGTATATCTTTGGCTAAAATTGCATATATTTAGGATTAAAAAAAAAAAAGGTTCAAAAGGCATTTTAGTCAAATTTCGAGTAGTTTTTTCCAAAATTTGGAAAAACTATTCAGAATATTGAAAAATGACCTCTCTTGAAGTACTATCTAGAGTCAATTTCTGATTTTTTTATTGTTAGTCTTAACTTTTGGATAACTATTTCTATATAGAAGTGAGCATAGAAAGAAAAAAAATGTCACTGTAAAAACAGCGGGCTCTTTGCTCCACAAAGAATTTGATAAAAAATGTAATTAGGAACTTCACTAGTTTTTTTAATGCTGTAAAATCCATTTTAAGTACTAAAAGTGATTTAAACACAAAAAACCGTTTCATAAAAATAAAAGTAGTGATACTAGTTGTAAAATAAATTAACTGTATTTGATTCTAAATTAAAATAAAACCATACAAATTAGAAAAAAATCTATCCATATAAAATGGTAACAATAATAAAATATTTTCTTAAATAAATTACAATAGTTTTAAACTAGAACAAAATCACACATAAAATTCATTTTGATTTCAAAGAACCATCATTATTTAACAGGTGATCATCGATGCATCTTGGTCCACTGCCCAATTTTGTTATCATGATGTATTTTAAAAGATTTTTATTTTTAGATTCAAACTTATATGGTCTTACCTGTGAAAAAATTCAAAATATTAAAATATAATTTACAAAACATTCTTAGTTAATTTACTAACAGTGTCAGGTTGTGTAGAGCTGATTCCACGTATGTATGAAGAATTGGGCTGTTCTGATGGAAAAACCTGAACCAATTCTGACAGAAATAAACTCAGATCATTTTGCTGAATGAATAAAAATGCATTTGGTCCAGCATCAAACGTGTAAGAAACCTAAAAAATAATAATAATAATAAATAGTGTGAATGAAACAGATTGTATGCAATTATAAATTAAGAAATTATAATATACTTTAATTTGACCAGCAGCATTATTGTAATCATGAATAAAAGATATTATTTCATGTGAAACTTCATTTAAATAAACACAAGGAGGGTATGTATCTAAACAAACAGCATGAAATTGATTGCTGTCTCGCATTGTAATTTCAGCAAATCTTTCAAAATTTTTTGCATTTATTGCCTTAAAAAAAAAGAATAATTAACAAATATAAACATTTTGAATCACATTTACAGTAAGCAAAAATACTTGAATAATTTGTTTGGTTCTTTCAGGTGCACAGTTTTGAACTCTGTACTTAAGTAATTCACTAGTTTCTACTGACTGTTTCATTCCCACAGTACTGCTAGTCTTTTTTTGAGAATCATTCACCTGGTCAAAATAAATATAAATAAATTTAGGTAAAAATTAAATTAAAAAAATGAAGTTCAGCATAGTGAATGCTGATATTTAAACAATAAACCATATTCTACCACTAATATGAGAATTCTCATTTCTGGCCAGTGTGTGTCTGGAGCAATTTGAACTGCAGTTGAATCTAAACCCAGGTCACGAATACCTGCTTTCCAATGAACAAATCCTCCAAAAATACTTCTACAAGCACTTCCACTTCCCTGTCTTGCTATAGATGATAAATCTTCATCAACTAATCCAAAAGCATTAGCTAACGTGTATACTAAAAACAAATAATAATAATAAAAAAATATTATAAATATTACAAATATTTTGTTACAGTTATTTAATTATACAAACCAAGACATGCGTAACCAGCTGCTGATGAAGCTAATCCTGCCGCAGTAGGAAAATTATTTTCAGAACAGACTCTTATCTTCCATTTTGTCTCTGGGCTGTTATCACCTTTTCTTGTTTGGACTAACTTTCGTACTGAAATTTAGAATTAATATTTTCATCGCAACTTATTTATCATGACTAATCCAGTCAGAATGCTATAGTATGCTTTATATCAACAAAAAAGTTTTTAAATTATTTAAGTTAAAAATATTACTATTTGTAGTTATTCCACAAAAATATAGCACTAAAAATTGTTTTACATAGGAATTTCAAAATTAAAGTGTAGTTTTAAATACATATAATAAAAATAAAAATAGATATTTAAGAAATTATTCACAAATTCAGTTTGAGTTATTAACTGTCTAATATAATTACAAATTTACATTATAATACGAGAGAATATAAGATTGCTAATATTATATTAGCAACAGATTACTTGTAAGTGATTTCCAGCATAGTAATCTAATCAAATTCATGCCCTTATTCAAATTAAGATTATTAGAACATTTATAAGTTCATAATTTATTATAGTTATGCATTTAACATAAATTATATGATTTAAAAATTTAAAAAAGTCAGGAAGATAAAGTAAAATAAAGAAAAGATAAGTAAAGTATAAACAAGAAAGCTGGACGTACTTCACACTATGGGTATTCTTCGCTTCTTTGGTCAGATACTCTTGATGGGTGTGTTGAATTTTATAGAAATGATAAATCATTGCTACAATAATACTATTCTGAGTGAAGTGTTAATAATAATATAAAGAACAATGCTAATAGTCGTTTACAATACACCCACCACGAGTATCTAATCCGATGAGAGAATAATGTTCAGCTTCTTGCCTATACTTATCTTTGCTTCACTTTACTTGACTAATCTTTTCTTTCCTTTTATTTTATCCAATAAGTAAAGAAAAGGAAAAAAAATTTAATGAGAAAAAAAAATGTCCAAATATTTTTTTTCACATTTTTAAATTTTTTTTGCACCAAAATATTTCTCATATCATTGATTTTCTATGTTTAAATTTTCATAAAGTTTGGATGAAAAATAAAAAAATTCTGAGTATTATTTGTCAAATTTAGGCTATTTTTTTTTAAAACAAAATTGATAAATTGAAAAAATGACTTCTCTAAAGTATCATCTAAAGGAAAATTCGATTTCAAAAAGTTGCTGCTCGAGAATTTTGGACAAGCATTCTCATACGAAAAAATGTTTACAGAAAAATAAATAAAAATTATTTTAATAATATTTCTAGCTTCATTGCTTCACTCAAAATCTGAAATTAATTTTATACTATGCATTTTAAGTTATAAAATATGATCATAAAATTTGTTATAATTAATTTATTAAAATAATAATTAAAATTTATTAAATAGAAAATTAAAATAGTTAATAAAATAAAAATCTTACTTAAACTAAAGCATTTTTTCAGACGCTCATTTGTCTCAATAGGCATTATCCTGTAATTTGAAAAGTATCTTATTAATAGGTATATATTTCTAAGAGAATACATAATATTACTATTTAAAATATAGTAGAATAAATTATATGTAAACATGATATTAATTAATTGTTAATTATGTAGTTTATATTTATGAAATATGTATCTGTTCTATATTAAGAATTTTTCATAAATAAAGTAATATATTTATTAATCAATGCATTTTTCAAAAGTATAGTTAAATTTAATCACAATTGTATTTTGATTAATTAAATGTTTCCCACAGCTAATAAATAGTAAATAATAAATGCTTAATGAGAACTATGAACAATTAGACTATCAATTATAATTTATTACAATTTTACTTTACATTTATTATTTTTATGGTGGAAATATACAGAGATGTAAAGCACACACATTTAATTTTCTTTATAATAATTATATAATCTTTTATAACTATACCTATTAAATTAGATAAAAATACTTGTATAAGTTCAAGGTACAAATGTATTATTATATACATTACTATATATTAATAAACAATCACATTCATTTATGTAAATAAAATGAATGAAAATGTTTTAAATATGATATTTTATAATATATTATATACATTAATATAAATTATTCAAGATAATATATTAATATTAAAAATTTTGATTACAAGACAATTTTATTTTAACATGAAACATTCGTTTTCCTAGTATATTTTTTGTGTTTAGATTTATTTTTCTTACATTATTTAGAACACAAATGAAACAGCAGTTCTGTAATAAAAAAAATTTTAAATTATTTTTTTATTTGTTAGGTATATTGTTTTGGTTTATAATTTTGAAATGGTAACAAATATTTATAGCTATATAAGCCTTGAAAGAGAATACTCTTTATAAAATTTTAAATATTTTAATTTTTATAATTGTATTAATACATATTTTACACCAATTGAGTGAGAAAGCACATTGTTTGGTTTTGAATAGTGTGAAAAAAAACAAGTATTTTTTAGAACATTTTGCTGGTCTAAACCACTATTATGAACTATAAATAATAATGTATTTTTAATTATATAATAATTAAATCAATCAATCAAATAAGCTATTTGATATAGATAAAATGTATCTTTGCATAAATAAATTATGACACAGTTTAAAATAATTGGGTATACCTACGGTAACATTTGATAGATACATGATTATACTATAATACTATTAATAATATAATTTTGATTTATATCAAATACTAAAAATTTGATAATACATTCAGTAACATAAATATGAATATATATGATTAAGAGTAATATTATAATGAAATATTTCATTTTAGTTAAATATACCTAACAATTTTAAAAGATTGAAAATAATATATAAAATATAATTATATTCATTCAGTATAGGTAAAATATTATATTATATTAGGTATACAATGAAAAGAAATTTGAATTAATGAAAATATAAAATACTTGATGAATTGAAATTGTATGGACAATACTGTATAGATATGGAAATATTATAGAAGCATACATAATATGTAAATAAATTTACAAACAGAAAGAGTGATGCATGAAATATATATATAAATGCATGTGGTATTATCATGATAATATTTTAGGTATAAGTATAATATCATAAAATACAATCTATGTATACATGTTATTTTTGGAAAAATTCATAAGAAGATATATACAAAAAGACAAAACTATAGCATCTGAAGATCTCGACCAATAGATCGAGAGATAATTAAAAGAGTAACTGCTTTTCAACAAAACTAAGTCATCTTTGGGCTTGATTTTTAAGTAAATACACTCATATATGTATTTAAAATATTATAATTCCATGTACTTATTATTAAAATATAAATTTAGTTACTTACTGTCCATTTAGCCATACACTGTCTTCTTCAATAAACGGTCCTGCAATAACAGAGGTTTGACTGTGCATCTAAGTAAAAACAAAAATAATTACATTCAGGTTTGGATATTATTAAGATCAGAAGCAGTACAAATTTGAATTTAGTTTTTTGGGTAAATAAGAGCCTATATAGGTGTTTGTACTGCGATTGCAGGGCAATGTTTTTCAAAATTATGGCTCATCAGAACAAAACATCAATCAAATATAATGGAAACAAAGCTGACCAACAATTTATACTTATTTAGTGCAATACAGATAGAATATGTGATCAATAAAGACGGCTCAACTTTGAATGTAAATATTAATGAATACTCTGATGTATTTTGAAATCAATATGTAATTGTAATATGATAATGCATCATATTTTTGCATTCATAACTTAAAATAAAAATATAAGATAAAGAGGCTTAAAGTTTTGAGATCGAAAGTATTTTATAATTAACATTTGAATTACTAGGAAAAAAATCACTAACCGCCTCCAATCACCTAGAGTAAAACAAAAAATTAAACAGTATAATTTACCTGGTCACAGTCCAGTGTCAGACTGACTGAATCATTGAGAGGCAATATTAAACGTTCGTCTCTTTTTCCCCCTAAGTGAAAATAAAATTCAAATAATAATCGTTAGAAATCACGCCGAAAAAAAAGTGCAAACATCAAATAATTTTTTTGCCATTTATCATCTAAACGACACTCACAGTATTTTATTGCGGCTATGTTGACGGGAGCTACACAGGTGACGACTCGGTCCATGACGGCGATGAACTGGAAAGTTTTGTGAAAATAGTCGATCGTCCGTCCACGTCACGAATACTGGTCACTGGACTGCAGGCCGACGACGAAAAACTGAATCGAGCCGGAACGCACGTCGCCGTACACTGAGGTTCCAGGTGCGGAGGAGGTCGCAATGGAAACGTGTTCATGGTTTTATAGGTGTGTTCACCTATACAGTACACTCGCAGTAGATAGAAATAGTGGTAGTGGTATATTGTATATTAAAAATATATATAATAGTGTTTATGACCCGTGCATCGCCGTCGTTGTGCAGCCTCGAGAGTCATGTGGTGACGGCTTCAGTAGCCCCCTCGCGGGGTAACCGTGAACAGGAACAATCGGCGGCGGTGAGGCTGCCGCGCGATTGGCCGGCGAGCCCGGCGCCGGCACATGTGTGCGCCGCCCCGGGACCCTAGGTTTATCACACCGCCACCGATGCCAAGTAAATATTATCTCCTTTTTGTTTATGTCACCTTCACGTCGCGCGCGCGCACACGCAAGTAAATTATATATGTATGCGCGAGGCTCTGATAAACCGCGTCAGCTGAGGTTTTCCCGAGTTTCCGACTATTATTCCCCCCTTCCCCCCGACAAGACATCATCATGTCGTGCGTATCACCACGTACAGTGTGTTTTTCAGTATAATTTACAATAATAATAATTATCAATTATATTCGTTAACGACAAGTTAGTAGTATGTGGAAAAAGTAAATAATAAATACTACAACACGTCATATTATTGAACTATAGATTATTGTGTGATAACGTCTAGCGCCTAAATTCACAGACCAGTTTTTAATAATAAAATAATAATAATAATAATAATAATACATACCAATTATTATATTGGATTATAACAATAATAATAACACATTATAATATCGTGTTGTGCGTACACTCGCGCAAATATATACGCGTTCGTGCGCGTGCACAGGCGTACGCACACACACACACACACTCACGTAAATATACGTGTAGCGTGCACACACACGCGCACACGGTTTTTTCCGTGTTTTATTGTTGTTGACGTAAGTTGAACACACACACACACACACACACGAGCGGGCGCTCTCGCGTTAATGGCGCACTTGACTCTTGTTGTCGACTCCAATGGCTATAATGTTTTGACTTGAACCGAGGAAATTGCTTAGTGCACAGAGAAAAGCGTTTGGTCGCATTGGAGCCAGTGCATTGAGCAATCGTCTCTCGGCTGTTATTAACGTAATACGAATTCGTGTTTTTTTTTTTTTTTTTTTTTTGACGGGGATTATTTTTCATACTGCTTCCGCCACCATCACGCTGCTCATGGGTTCATTTCACTGTAAATTGTGTCAAAACGGCGACGATGTCTCGAACATATTCGGCAGTCGGCAAGGCACGACGACGGCCAGCGGCGAAAGGAGACGGTTCCTTATCGGTAGACACCATGGCTGCAGCAGGACCGTCAAACAGATTGACTCACTTGTGCTCCAGACTTTAAGTGTTATCAAGAACCTGGGACTTATCGACAAGTAAGTCTATGAGTCCAAATCTTTTGTACGAATAGGTACTGAGATTTGGTATGCACTGTTGTGCAGTAACAGAGAAGACACTTGATTCCCACATTTAACATGTTCTTGTCTCATAAGGGCCAATGTTATTGTTTGGGGTTGTCTTTTAAGTATATCTTAAAAGACAACCCCTACAACCTACCTATAAATTCTAAAAACCATTTGATTAATTTTGTTATGTTAATGTATTATGTACTAATACCTAGGTATTACCTATGCCAAGTTATTTCATGTTTATTTTTAGAATATTTTAATAAATTACCCATGCAGGTATCATTAATTTTTATTAAGTATTTCTACTCATTCAAAACTACTCATAGCCCCCCCCCCCTAGAATGTTTGAGAATTACATAGGGTTAATACTTTTTCGAGGGCTAAATCGAAACAAGAAACATATTAGCCCCCCTAAAATGTTTTTCATGTTGCACTAATGTTTGATGTTTGTATGTATTTATATATTTGTCAAATATGAAGATAATCAAATAATTCTACTACTGAAATGAGTCTCAGGACTAGGTACCTGATTATTTTAAGCTATGGTTACATATTTTTACATAGATACTTATTTGAACTAACTTACCAATAATTTTTTGAATATTTTACTTTACATTACATATTTAGGTAGCTATTTTCAAAAAATAAGACAAACTTATCTGGTCCATGTGCACAGGACTTGCATAATTATTTTTAAGGGGAAGGGGTTTTCAGCAAGCAAAAACAAGGTCTTCAGCTTAAAAAAATAACCATCAGCTAAGTTTGTAGAACTAAAAATATTGGGATATGATGATTTTTTTAATAAATAATGAAATTGTGAATTAGGTATACCTATATTTTAAATTTTATAACATATTTTCAGATTTAAAATTAGGTAGGTACATATAAATCTGAACCCTAGTTATTAAGTAAAATGACAAAAAGTTTCAAAATATGATTAGAAATTGTTAAAAATTTAAATATGTTTCTAATTACTTATTAAAAACTGATATTTGTTTATATTTAAATGGGCGTAGTCATATTTTAATATATTTAATACTCCGTTTAATTCTTTAATGTCATAATTATAGAGAGCCATAAATGCACCTGTCTGTATCATAGAGCTTAGTTTTCATTGATTTTAAAACCATATAAATAAATTATTAGTTATCTTTTTATTTACATTTATCTGTATCTATCTTTTATTTCATTTCATAACTTTCAATGTACCTATCCCAGTGACTGATTTGTCAATTTGTCATTAATGTCATAATATTTTTAATATTTTACTAATTATTGCTGATAAATGATAAGTCATGCATTTTACATAAATATATATATATATATATATAATGAATGAATGGTATAATCCCAGTATTAATTGCAAATTTGTTTATTTACCTATCTACTTTAAAACTTATAAATGAAGTATCTAAAAATTGTTTTTTGGTCTATAATTTTTATTCAAGATAGGTAATTAATACATTTTATGTTTAAGTAGGTTGTTAATTAGCTCATTATTAATGCAAAACTAATTTTCAATTGCATTCTTTATAGCTAAAAAGCACTACACATACCTAATATTTTATCTTACAATAAACTTTTTATAGTGATTAAGTATCTGGATTTTGATTATAATTGAATAAGCTCAATATTTAAATTCAGATATATATTTATATATTTATAAATTTTCTGTTGAATATAATATTGAAGTATATATTTAGATTTTAGATTCAGAATGAATATAAGCTAGAGTTTTTACAATGATGTTTATTTTTACATGTAAATACCCAGGTACACATTTGTATACAAAAATACTCATGCTTGTGTAAAAGTTTTGCCTATAACTTTTTAAATCAGAATTTGCCTCTAGATGGTAATTTTAGAAGATCATTTTTCAAAATTCTCAATAGTTTTTTAGAAATTTGGGAAAAATTACCCAAAATTTAACAAAAACACATTTAAAACATTTTTTTTTTATTTTTAATCCAAACTTTATGGATTTTTAAATAAACATATCTATATATCTATATAAATGTAGATGGACAATAATATGAAAAATATTTTAGTGACAGATAAATCATTTCTTCAATAAAACGATTCTGAGCAGAGCTTCAACTAATACACAATAATAATTATCAGTTTTGAAGCATTGAACTTAAATATTGAATTAAAAATTATTTTAGTTAAAATAAAAGTAAAAAATGCCCAAAATTTTTTTTCACATTTTCAAAATTTTCATGAAGTCAAATAGATCAAAAATTGATGGTTTCCGAATCAAATTTAAGGTGGTTTTTAAAAAAAAAAAAAAAGCCGGACATACTTCGCACGATGGGTGTACTTCGCACGGCGGGTGGTATTCTCTTGACAGTTGTATTAAATTTTAAAGAAACGATAAATCATTTCTTCAGTAAAACGATTCTGAACAAAGGAAGTAATATAAGAAGAAAAAAAAATTTTCAAAAAATGTCCAAATTTTTTTTTCACATTTTCAAAATTTTCTTGCGCCAAAATCTTTTTTATAGGATTTTCTATCTATGTTTAAATTTTCATAAAATTTGCATCAAAAAATGATGGTTTCCGAGTCGTTTTTGTCAAATTTTGGGTAGTTTTTTCCAAAAAAAAAAATTGAAG
>JAIPRM010000114.1:26854-38984 GCA_025469315.1 Stegophylla sp. TES_Ste_2020 | reverse complement strand
TCTAAAATACAATCTAGAGGCAAATCCGGTTTCAAAAAGTTATTGATCGAAACTTTTGGACAAGTATTTCTATACGAAAAGTTGTACAAAGAAAAAAAAAAAACATTGTAAAATCACTAGCTTTTTTATTTCATTCAGAATCTAAAATTGAAGAATTGAAAAAATGACCTCTCTAAAGCACCAACTAAAGGCAAATCCGGTATCAAAACTTTGCTGATCGAGACTTTTGGACAAGTATTTTCTATACAAAAAAGTGTATACAGAAAAAAAAAGAAAAAATGAACATCATTATAAATTACAGTTAATTATAATTTTTTGTTTGATTACCTATGTAATATTTATTTTATTACAGAAAGCGTTTTAATTTTATCTTCTTAAATAATCAATAGAATGACAGTTGTTGATATTATTAATTGTCGATAATTATTGTTTTTGTTCTTTTAATTAGTAAATTCCTGGAATTTTGTTAGTACATTTTGTTTTCTTTTTTAACTTAGAAGTATTATCTAATTGTTTTGTTGTCATTCTTATCTTTTTCTTATAAATGTGTAATTGTTTTTAATTTTTTGAAAAATATCACCTTTTTTATTTATCTTTTTTTTTGCTTTCGTAATCATATGTTTGTATGCTTTGATTTATTATTAGATATTTGATATATTATTATCTATTAACTTAATTTTATATGTTAGATAACTAAGTGAGTGATCATTATTTTATTATGAGATTGTGAAATGCTTTTACTGCTGAACTATTAATAAGCATAGGTGGCGCTTGTGTGTTGACTTTAATTGCAAGGTGTTATGCATTTAATCAAATATATATTATCTCTCATATAAGTTTGTTATATGAATTGATTTAAATTTAATAGATAATTTTATTATTACTTAATTTTAAACTTTGTAAAAATAGTAAAAATAACAAAATAATAGTATAAAGTGTAAATCAAAATTATACATATCTTGTGTGATTTGATAATGAAATTGTTTTATTTTTCGAGTCTATTACTATTGTTATAATTTTATTTTGCAGTAGTTCTGAAGCTCCAGAAGCCTTGCGAAAGTTACACTGGTTAGCTGATGATGGTGATGGTTGGATTCAAGTAGTGTTATCCATGATACATGTAATTCCTCTCGACGATCCGCTTAGTCCAGCACTGATAACCGTTATTCTTGATGATTGTCCTCTTCCAGATAAAGTATTAATTTAAGATAAATAATGCCAATTGAAGATTGATAATCAATGAGTAATGTTTTGTTGTTTAATTTTTAGGAAACTATTATAAAATTATCACAAATGTTAGATTTGTCAAATAAAATTCTTAAACGTAAAACTGTTGACCAACATCGTAACATTTGTGTAATACTGGGTATACTTGCTGACAAATTACCTGGGCCTTCAAGTATTGCTTTATTAACTAATGATACATTGACTTATCTTTTCAATAACATGGTGCGTAATGTATTTAGGTTTATTATTTATAAATAAAGTTATTTTAGTTAAAAATTAAATTTTTTGTTTATATAGGATTTGCAAGTACATCCATCAGTTATTCTTTTTTCATTAATTGCACTTGAAAAATTTGCACAAATAAGTAAATGTTGCTGTACAATTTTACTTAGTTTTCATTCATAAAATTATAAATACTTGTTATAATTTTTATTAGGAGAAAATAGATGTACAATTGAAAACTTTATGAAGACTGGACCATTGGCTATGTTATCAATATTTGAAAGATTGACAGGTTCTGACCAGCCATTGTACGCTCAAGTTGGATTCTGTGCTGAATGGATACTAGATAACATATGTAATATACTGTTGTGATATTTATACCAATTTTTAAAAATAATTAATAATTTATATCGATTGGTAATTAGTTGTTGATGATAAAAGAACACTATCATATTCAAATGTTTCTATGGAAGGTGTAAATGCAATATTAAATCAAGAAGACGCTAGCGAATATCTAAAACTTAGTCCTTCCGGTTTAGAAGTATAAAATACTACAAACATATGATCTAAATACAATTTCTTATGCATATTATTTTTTATTAATTAGGCTAGATGTGATGCTTGTAGTTTTGAAAGTGTTCGCTGTACATTCCAGGTAAACAAAGGTACTTGGTATTATGAAGTAACAATACTAACATCTGGGGTCATGCAAATTGGTTGGTCAACTAAAAACTCAAAATTTTTCAATCATGTAAGCAACTTATTTATGATTTATTTAATTAAAAAAAAAAAATGTGTAATTAATAAGTATAATTATTATAAATTTAATCTTAGGAAGGTTATGGAATTGGCGATGATGAGTATTCTGTAGCCTATGATGGTTGCAGACAGCTAGTATGGCATAGTGCACGATGTACTAGTTGTGTGTCTGGAAGGACCTGGCGAGAAGGAGATACCGTTGGTTGTTTACTACGAGTAGAATCAACATCACCTTCAGCAACATTCTACCTGAATGGTCAAATTGTAGCTTATAATGATAAAATATTTCAATATGCCAAGTATGAGAACAAAACTTCCAAAAAAAATTTAAGTATAGTCGTTTAACATATAATAATAAATTTATGCATTGTAGGTCTGAATTTTATGCTGCTGCCAGTTTTATGACATTCCAACAAAGTCGTTTCAATTTTGGTAGTAAACCTTTTAAGTATCCACCAAAAGGTGTAAAATTTAATATCATGAATAATCATGGACGACTGAATGAGAATGAAAAAGCAATTTTACCAAAGTAAGCCAAAAATATAAAAAAATTAATGAAAATATTACACAATAACCATGATTATTTTTAGGCGAATGAGATTAGAACTATTAAATAGGCAGACCACTGATGAAGACTCCTGTACTATTTGTTTTGACCATAAAGCTGATGTAATGTTATACCCCTGTAAACATGAGTGAGTATTTGAAAATGCATTGGAATATTTTATATTCATTAAACAAAAGTTTTAGTTATCTGACACTATGGTTGATTGATGTAAAAATAAAATATTAATCATATATTAGGTTTTTTTTTTAAATAAATAATTACACTATTGTAACTATGTACAAGAAATAATTTTGATTACAAAATAATATAAATAACATGGTGAATTAGCTTTGAATAGAATGTCTGGGGTAGCAGGATTTAGTTAGTTGTGAAGTGTTGGTTGGGTGGCTCAGGAAGCCTTTTTATTAAAACGCTCTAGGAAAACTAGCCTGATGTGTTTCTAATTTAGGAATTTGGATCTAGGAAGTGAGCAGAGCTTATGGAGACTAAAGTTGACTGATTTCCTTCTATTTACGTTTTACTTAAAAACTTATAAGTTTAAGAATCTGTGGAACTAAAATTAAAGTATTTAAGTACTTTATAGTGTATTAGTGGTTTTCATCATGGTATTTTTAAACGAGCCTAAATTGTAGTTCTTCAATAATACAAGTGTGACAAAGGGTGTAGAATCATGAATTTTTATCTCCTTCATTAACAAGACCATAAAATTTTATGTCTGTCAAGATACTGCTGTCATTATTTGAGGCCATAATTTATTGTTGTTGGCATTAATGTAGTATAAAGACTTCAGTATTATAGTTGTCTCTGCTTATGGATTCTGGGCAAAGTGAAGAAGCTAGTGTTTTATATTTCTTTTTTTTGTATAGATATATTTGTCCAAAAGTTTCGACCAGTAATTTTAAAACCAGATTTGCAGCTAGATGGTCCTTTAGAGAGGTCATTTTTAAATTTTCTCAATTTCTCATTAATTTCATTTACATTGGATATTTTAATTTTCAATTTTATAAAATATTTACGAATCTAAATTTATATTTTTTTATTTTCTTATAGAAATGAACTGGTTGGACTTCTATCAAGTGATTAGTCTTTGTAACAATGTTATATATTTATAAATTAATAAATTTTAATGTAGATCATTTTAGTTCTGATAATGCTAATTTTTAATTATAATTTTCTACTTTATTGAACATTCCAGTTAAATAAATATTTTAGATTCTGAATGAAGTGATGAAGCTAGTGTTTTTACAATGATGTTTATTTTTTTTCTTTTTATTTTTTTCTGTGTTCAACTTTTCGTACAGAAATACTTGTCCAAAAGTTTCGATCAATAACTTTGAAACCCGATTCGCCTCTAGATTGTACTCTAGAGAGATCATTTTTTGAATTTCTCAATTCTTCAATGTTTTTTTTGGAAAAAACTACCCAAAATTTGACAAAAACTACTCGAAAACCATCATTTTGATGCAAATTTTATGAAAATTTAAACATAGATAGAAAATCCTATAAAAAAATTTTTGGACATTTTTCTAACTTTTTTTTTTTTTCTTATATCATTAACTTCCTTTGTTCAGAATCGTTTTACTGAAGAAATGATTTATCGTTTCTTTAAAATTTAATACGCCCGTCAAGAGAATACCACCCGTCGTGCGAAGTATGTCCGGCTCTTGTTAATTTCTGATATGGCAATGACCTGTATGCCAATTGGTGTTATCAGCATATGATGGGTAAATTATTCAATAGTGCTACCAACACCAAATGACATTGCTATATTGTTTTGATTATGTCATATGTGCATATACTGCATCAGGTGATACAACAATAAATACGCAGAGAACTTGTTCACATAAGTTTTGTGATGCATTAATAATTTGAAAATTAATCCACATAACATTTAACTTAAAACGTGTTAAGTTTTGATAGATTGATCGAGAAAATATTGATTTTAAAATTTTTAAAACAGGTGACAAACTTTCTAGATAAATTTTTTTTTTTAAGATAATTTTTACTGTCATATTGCGCTTGACTATTCAGTAAATAAGTGACCTTTGCTTTTTTCATGCTCTAAATATGTTTTGTGCCATTCAGCCCAAGAAAATGCACTGGTGACTAGATGTATTTTCAAATGTTTTATATGTAAATATAGCATTGCCACCATTTAAAAGAGCATACATTTCACATTAAATTAATATAAAAATTATAAAAAATAACTAATTATTCAATTAATTTCTGTTTCAGAGGTTACTGTAAACACTGTGCGCAACAGTTAACATTATGTCCAGTTTGTCGTCAGTTAATCGACAGTTATCAGGAAACAACAAATCAGCAGCCCTTAACAACCTCAACTGCAGCAGCAGTAACAACCCTAGTCAGTTAGCCGTGATGTGATCTCTTCCATTTTTACTAATCATTATATATAATATACGTTTACATAATTTTCTTTAATTTTAAGTCTATAAATCTTATGTTTATTTAAGTGATATTGAAATTGTAAAAATTACATTCTTTTAAATATAATTTCTCGACATATGTTTTAATTTTTAATTCTTTCATTAACTCAATGAAATAAACTATTTATAATAATATCATTAGGGTAGGAACCAGGGATAGAAAATACATAAAAATATATATCGCAAAAATAAAATATAATTTATTCGTGTGTATATATATATATATATCAAATATCACTATTAACAATAATTAAAATTTTATAATTTTATAATAAAATTTATTTATTTTATTATACATATTTAGGTTGGTGGCACAGCCTTTGGGGTTGGATTAAAAAAAATTGATCGTTAATAACCATTGCTGATAAATTAAAATGTATAAAAATGATTGGGCAATAAAATAAAAAAAAAAAAAAACTAACTGGCACTAATGCAAAAGCCACGGCTGCTATCGGCAAAATAACGTACGTCTCGGTCTTCGTCTCTTCGTAATCTTGTTAACGTTTCTGCCAGAAGGTTATGTTGAGGATTTTGTAAATCCATAAAAATTGCTAAAACAAAAAATCAAAATTTTTCAGACAAGGAAAATATTTTCACTACAGTACAGCATTATTTTACTTACGATTATTTGCAACTTGGGTGTAAAGAGTCTTGGCTACCATCAACCTTACGTTTGGTACACGGTCGGATCCCAGATTCAACAAACAAGGCAGTAATTCATTGTTGAAATCTACCGAAGACAGACATCGATTACCATAGTTTAAAATATATGAGCATATTTGGGCAAACATTTGTCGTCTACTCCATAAGTCTGCACGGCCGAAACGTGTAACCAGTTCGTTTAACATCAATCGTTTTAGATTTAGATTCTTATTGAGAACCATCAACAATTCAGGAACCTAGAAGAAGGTTAGTGGATGTTCAAAAATCAACTGTAAATCAGTTGAATAACACAAATTTAGAAAAACCCAAGTTACCAGTGACAAAGCAGATTGGCGCACAGAAGATATTCTGTCCATGAGTAATGATAAGCACACTTCGTGTATGTGATGATACATGTCGAGGGGCGTGAATAAATGTAATGATTCGACTAATTGTTCACAAAAGTTTTGACGAAAACGCCAGTTCCATTCGTAATCAGTTTTCAAAAAACGACACATCATCGGTGCCAAGTCACTGCGAACACTCACCGATAACATCTAATAAAATATATAACATGTAATTATTTTAAACCATCACACAAATCCAGTTAAGTATGTATAAGGCATTTAAAATGTATTTATGTCCTAAATAATTAGGATTATGGTTGTCAAAAATAGTATCCAATGAAACAAGGACACTGTTAAAAGTTTTCATGATGCTAAACGGATATTATTAATTTTTTGTATGTTATATAATTTATTAGTCTAACATTGAAATCAGAAATTATTTTGGAAGAAGTTCATCACTAGGATATCAGATGAAACACGGACCAAAAGTTTTTCATCACATTTTTCTATTCTATTTTATAATATTACTATTGTTATCTTTGTATATTGACATAATTTAGAACTGTGTATAAACTAGAATGAAACATGATGTATTAAGTTTTCTTATATGAAAAGAAACTTAGTTGATAGTTTTAAATGTATATAAATTAAGTTTAAATATAAATATCGGAAATAATTTAGGTATGTATTCTCATCACTGAGGTATCAAATGAAACACGGACCTTAAGTTTTTCATCATATATAGTTATAAATAAGTATAATTTAACTCTAGTTTAAATATAAATATCAGAAACAATTTTGGGATGAGTTCATCACTGAGGTATCAGATGAAACACGGACCTTTAAGTTTTTCATCATATATAGTTATAAATAAGTATAATTTAACTCTAGTTTAAATATAAATATCAGAAATAATTTTGGGACGAGTTCATCACTTGAGGTATCAGATGAAACACGGACCTTAAGTTTTTCATCACATTACATATTGAAAATACAATTTAAACATCATTTTGAATATATATATACTTTGAGAAAAGCAGCAAAATTGTCTATGGCACCCGATCGCACTTCATCCAAATCCAATACAAGAGACTCAAATATTGGCAAGAGATCCCTGGATGTAGCTTCTTCGCCAATGTAGATGGCCAATTTGTGAATGTAAGATGCAGCCTTTCTTCGAACTTTCCACTAAAACACAGGAAAAAAATTCAATAGTTTGAAAATGTAAAAACAATTGATAATGTATTTAAGTGACATACAGATCTGTGTGAAGCGAGAACATAGTAAGTGTGCCTAAGCAATGGCCAGTGGGCAGGACCTATAGTGACAAGCACTGCAGGTAACATACATGCACATTGAGATGCAAGGTCACTGTCATCAAATGCACCAGCCATATCAGCATAATGATCAAGTAGTATTGTTGGTACAACAAGATCTTGACCACTGAGTTCAGTGGTTGAAGGCTTAGAATCGTCTTCATTACCTTCTTCTATAACTGCTGGTTTCACTTCAAATTCAGATTTCTTCATTTCCGTGCAATTTAAATTAGCTATAAAATATAGAAATAATTAGTTGCATGTTAGTTAAATACAACTATGTATACCATTGGCATGCGACTTACAACTGCTATTCATTGGCACATACCACAACTTATTAGGTATCGTGTTTTGACCATCAAGTCTTTCACCATCAGAATTGTGAAGATAGAGATCTTCACAATCATTCTGTAAATAAAATCACTTTTATTGGCGATAGTTTTGAAATAACCAGAAAAAATACAAAAAACTTACTTCAAAACTAAAAGATGATTTAGTATCACAAATGGGCTCCCTCCAATATGCGAAAGTGCTATATAATTCTTCAGATTCAGTCTTTACGTTATAATCGGCAACCCAAAATCTAAAAAATAAAAAACTTATAAGTAAAACAATCAAGAATTTTAATATTTGATTATTTTTTTTGTATTAAGTATTTACATGGACAACAAAGCTGACTAGGATGCATTTTTCTTTAAGAAGACATTTTTTGGAACAAAGCTGCATAAGGTAAAACTATTGCTTATGTGAAATGATCAAATTTTAGACTATGTGTGGAATGAAGAAAAGCTAGCGGTTTTACAATCATTTTTAATTATGTTTACACGTTAGAAATACTTATCCAATAGTTTAAAACAGTAACTTTTTAAATCACATTTTATCTCTATGTTTACTCAGTGAGAAAACACGCAGCGATTCAATGAAAAGCACTTACCCCCACATAAAATAGCCATAGCATTTCTGACAACAGATGCCATCATGTTGTATGGGATCAGTTACACATGAGGCACCGTGTCAACGACTATATGGAGATGGAATAATGCTTTGACGAACGCTCTTGAGTCAAGTCAATATGCGCAGAAACAGGTGTTCTCTCGCTGGGTAGACTTTGCTCCTTAGCGCTGTCATTTCACTTTGCCTAATCAATATATGTCCTTCGACTTTCTATTTAACACAGGGACATTCGATTTGGTAATCGGTTATTATATATAAGCTCTTCAAACTAACAATGTAATTGATGAAGATTCATATATAGACAGAAACATTTGATAATTAGAATTGTAATTTTGTGAATACTAACTTAAGTCTAATAATATAATATTTGTTCAGTGTGTAGATGAATTATTGTCTGATTAAGGTTAAGGGATTATATACATTGATTTTTCAGGTAAAAATTATTAGTCTGTGCAAATGAATGGTTGCACTAAAAATAAATTGTGTGCTAACAAGCAGATACACTAACAATAATTTGTGTCCAAAAGAGTTGCAATTTCAGTAAATGTGCACAAACCACATGCATCCCCCCCCTTTTTGAAATTCTCAATAGTGTTCTCAAAAATTGGGAAAGACTAACTTTAAAACAATATTTTTTCATGATTTTTCCTTCTAAATTAATAATAAAATAAACAAATTATATTACAAAAGCTGAAGCTCTACACAGAATTTTTTTATTGAAATGATTAATTGTTTCTATAAAATTCAGTATACCTACAAGTGTATCTCTCTCAAGGAGCGAAGTCCTTTTCTAATTTGATAAACTAAGCACTTATTTATATTTAATTATACTACATTTAAATCTTCATACAATTTTTTTAGCTTTATATCGATATGGTTTCAATTCACTTTTCATGAATAAAAAGTAATTGTGAATAATATCGATTGAACATTTAGTATATGCCTATTAGAAAACTCATACAACCCAAATTTACGGTATAGAGACAAGCAAATAGGCAAAAGAATACAAGAGTGTTACAAAGTTCAAACTTCAACAAGCATAGATTATGGTTTTTTGTTTCACGTAGGTTTTCTAAAATCTAGTAAAACTATAAGGCTTAAATTTATTAATATTTTATACAGATCAATATTTCAATTCACTTTTCTATCAATTAAAAGTAATATTGTGAATAACATCAATTTATAATTTAATACAAACCTATTAGAAAACTCACACTATTCGTCATAAAAATACGGAGACAAAGAAATAGACTAAATACAAGGTAATTGTAAAAAAGTAGAGTATAGACAAGAAAGCCGGACATACTTTGCACTACAGATATTCTTTGCTCTTTAGGTCAGATACCTTTAAAGGGTATGTATAATTTTAAAGAAACATAAATCATTTCTTCAATAACCTGATTCTGAATGAAAGAAGTTAACAATGTAAAGAACAATAATAGTCATTATTTTCAACACACTCACTAAAAAAGTATCTGACCCGAAAAGCAAAGAATATCTGTGGTGTGAAGTATGTTCGACTTTATTTTTTTTTATCTAATATAACTTTTTAAACTTTTTTTTATCTAATATATAAAGCTGAAAAAATAAAATGAGAAAAAAAATGTTAGAAAAAATTCAAAATTTTTTTGCACCAAAATCTTTCTTATATTATTGTCTATATATGTTTAAATTTTCAGAAAGTTAGGATCAAAAAAATTGTTTCTGAGTAAGTTTTGTCAAATTTTGGGTAATTTTTTCCAAAAAAAAAAAAAAATGAATTGATAAATTCAAAAAATGTCCTCTCTAAGATACCAACTAGAGGCAAATCCAGTTTCAAAAAGGTACTGATTGAAACTTTTGAACAAGTAGATCCATATGCAAGTGTACACAGAAAAAAAAATAAACATCATTGTAAAAACGCTAGCTTCTACACTTTGTTCAGAATATAAAATAACATACAATGCTTTATTAGAGCTATCATGCAATTAGTAAGTAATTGAGTTATCAAAACATAAAAATTACATTATCAATTATAATTAATGCTCAGTTACAAAACTATGCGTTTATATAGATATAGCTTCAATTAACCTTTCATTGGCGAAAAAGATTTGTGAATAATATCAATTCAATATTTAGTATAAGCCTGTTTGAAAGCTCACACTACCCAAAATATGATAAAGAGACAAGCAAATAGACTAAAGAATAAGTAAAAAAAATTATTAGTTCTACAAAGTACCTCTACAAAATGTTTTTTCAGCATATGTAGAAATTTCATCTGGTAGATACTTTGATGAATTAAGTTTTAAATAATTTCAATAATATAATTTGATTAGCATATATAACTACAATTGGCAAAAAAATATATATATATATATATTGAATTCTAGCCAAAGTACACATTATGATTAGAAAAAAAATTATATTATATTATTATTAGGCAATATTATAAAATAAAATTGTGCTACTAATAATTCTATAAAATGGGTAAAATATTCATAAAAAAATTACTTATTGTTATTTTTCATGGATGTTTCATTTGACCAGGGTTTTTCTCGATCCATTAACAGTTCAGTGGCTTTAAAATATTCTTGACTCGTTTGACATTTCATGCTGTAAATTGATTTTCAATTAGATATAAATATAATTTAATTAATACTAAAAACAATAACTAAAATTTTAGAAGTTTTAATTGAAATAATATTTAAATAAATTAGTTAGTGAATATAAATATACGAAAATCACATCAGAGTCAACATAAATAAAATAACAATTACCTGTAATCTAAGAAAAATAAATGAGGTTCATTATTTTGGAACGTTTTAATTGTAATTATTAATAGTAAATTGTACCTATATTAAAGTGAAAAAAAAAAACAAGTGAAAACTTAAACTAAATTAGTAAAATACAAACATTTTAAACTCAAAAGGATGTCTGCACAAAATTAGCTTCCTACTCTATATACATTCATATTACACTAAACTGATCAAATTTGAGTTAAGAGGACATACATGTGTTGCCTTAGTTTTATTAACTACAACAACTAAGTTGTGTTAGTAGAACCAATTTTGTATATTATAGAAAATTGACTTATTATGAACTAAAGTAAGGAACTAAAAATGTAATTATTTGCGTTTGTAATTTTATTGATCTTTTATATTATTTAAATTTTGTAGCGATATTTAGTATAATATATGAAATCCATCGGTACAAAATATAACACTTTGAACTTATTTGGAAAACTAATTACACAAAGAAATAATCTGAGGTCCAGAAATAACATTATATCCATTTTATCTAAATTTAAAAATAAATTTTTAAATTCAAATTTAAACTACAGTTTTAAATAATACTTATATTATGAATTCTACTGTAAACTATTATATAAGGCTGTCGGTCAATTGACCGTCAATATCTTGTCACTTGACAAGTCAAAAAGAATTTGACCAGCCAATTGACAATTTTTTAGATTCTGAACGAAGTGAAGAAGCTTATGATTTTACAATGATGTTTATTTATTTATTTATTTTTTCTCTTTCTGGAAACACTTTTTCGTATAGAAATACTGGACCAAAAGTTTCGATCAATATCTCTATAGAACCGGAATCATACCCAGATGGTACTTTAGAGAGGTCATTTTTCCAATTTCTCAATACTTTTTCCAAGCGC